>OZ025256.1:38500784-38638654 GCA_964019135.1 Arenicola marina | reverse complement strand
GCCCATAATCAATAATAGATCAATCTTCCGTCTTCTCTCAATCCGTGTTAAGACTGGAACATAATATCATAACGTTAACATGTAGGCACTTGCTGTGGCGTCGTGCATTGCTCTATATATGTGTTATCACTCTGCCCGATGAATCATATGTTGGAGTACTACCTAAAGATCACTAACTTGTTGGTGCACTGCACTTCATCACCCGCGTTCTAGTTTGATCGGTTAGCTTTAATCAAACCTATTGAATAAGTTTATTTCTGTGTTATCATGATTTTGGCTTAATTGCGCACAGTATGGTATAAAGTTACATGTATTTACGTCTACAGCGTAGGGAGTTGCTATAGTTTCACACTTACATACTATTATACTTGTCCATTCCCCTTTCGATTGGCGATTGAATATACATATGCTATCCCCCTTAAGATTTGTTTTTCGACAGGCCATTCTCGTCATGAAATTGATAGAGATTTAATTGTCAATAAGTTGTTCAATCACCCCTGTGAAATTAACCTTTAGTGTCTGTATTAAACGAAATATACACTGAACACCATCCCCCCTCCGAACATATAAAATGGAACCCACTTAAGCGGTAGGGACCATGGCTGACCAGGGGAGGGTCTAGGGGGTGGGGTACGGGGACTGCACACCCCCTTAATCGCTTATACTGCATACACTGTACAAGTCGGGTGTACTGACGAAATACATCGCAGAGTGATATGTTGTAGGCGCCCGCCCCGCCCCTCGCCCCGCCCCCCGTCCCCCAATGATAAAAGGAAGATCCGCCCCTAGAGTGGTACATTCACGATTTTCATTTCCAGGAAAAAACGCGGGAGTCTGCCAGTTGATGAGCAGGGTGAGTTGCAGATAACTGTTTTTTGGGGGGGCGGGGGTGGGGGGGATTTGGAAACATGATCGACAAGTGTAATTATTCGAGAACTGGGAAAGTCACACTTAGAACTAAGTAAATTGAAAAGCACATTTTGCGGACAACCGTGATCGGCAAGAGGAATCCGCACCGTATTTATCGGGTCCATTTGAAATGCGATTCGCGACAAAGGAGAAATGACACTTCATACTTTCGACTACCGATTTATAAGGCATACGATTTTTAATGCAGTCCATACGGCCGATCTACTTCAGCAAGAGACCGTGGGGTGAACACTTGCCGCACATCATCCAAAAGAGGAAACGCCCAGTTTGTTGCCATACAAAAACGTGATGTGAAGGGAACGAGTCAGGCGTAACTCAGTACACGCCCCCCCCCCCACCTGCACCAACCCCCCGCAGCCCTTCACCCCATCCATTGCCCCAGCCCTTCACCCCATCCATTGCCCCAGCCCTTCACCCCATCCATTGCCCCAGCCCTTCACCCCATCCATTGCCCCAGCCCTTCACCCCATCCATTGCCCCAGCCCTTCACCCCATCCATTGCCCCAGCCCCTAAAGTATCCATGCTACAGCGGTCCATCCGCTCCAGTGGTTCGCCCCCTCTAGCATCTCATCCCCACCCCCCACCCCCCCGCAGTGTCCCACTCCCTCCAGCGTCTCACGCGCTCTGCCCTCAGCGCCCGCCCGCACCTCCCCCCCCCCCAAGCGCCCCCCCCCCCCACCGCCCCACCCCCTCTAGCGCCCCGCCCCGTCAGTACACAAGTGCACGGCAATCCCCGCAGCGGCAGGATTCACACTTTTCATTGAATACAACCAGGGGGTTACACAGCCAAGCCGACATAGTCTAGTGCCCAATATACAAAGGTAGGCTGTCACGTAGGGCCCCAAAGGGGCTTTTTCGACACGGCGACACAGCGATTTTTAAAATCGACAACGCGACATTGGGGTTGTCTTAGAATCGACATGCGACATAAGACTTAGCGACACCCGCGACATGGAACTTTTCTTCAAATCGACACGCGACATGGATATTTTTTTTAAATCGACACGCGATTTGGCTACCCCCTACGCTCAGGGGCCCTTCACGTGTGCGCCAGGGCAGGGTCTCGAGGGGAGCGAGGAGTTATGGGAGTGGGGGGTGAACAGATACTGGCCCAGGAGAGTGTGGTTTGTAGTAGCTTATGATAAGGGGAAATTGAAGACAACGGCGCACGGCGAACTGGGGTGTCGCATCTCACAGTAATTATATATATTAAAACATGATTTACCGACAAATCTTACAGGTAAGTCATCAAGAATTTATCATAATTACTTGCGTTTCTAGTGGACATTATAAATATTTGGAGGTTAGGTCTACTGTATACGTTGCCATCCATGCTGTTCATGACCCGCTGCACATAGAGTGGGCTTTAACAATACCCTGTGCCATTCCTGGGCATACACGCATGTATGCAGTCAGTCACGCCAAGGTATGTTTTTTTTAAAATTAATCCCATTCACTGTAATGGCCAATCGTGTGTCGTATTGCCATTAAGTGCCCATCGTTAATGTTTTGGGGCCACAATTTGTTTAAGCTCAAAGTTAACATTGTTTATGGCAGATAAACAAATAAGAAAGCGTTTCAAAAAAAAATTTACAGTTTGTATTCCACGAAATCACTAATCAATTCCGGTGGGTTTATTTCTGAGGGCATTGCATCTGAGCTCTATTTGAAAATTCCCCAATGATGTCACAAGATTGACAGGTGAGCTTTGATGCAGCGTGTATGTATCTGTTTTCGAGGGCGTGTATTGTTGTCATGGTTAAGTGCTTTGTGTGTTTGTGGGGGTGGCGGGGGGGGGGGGGGGGGGCAAGGGAGGACATGTTACCAAAAAAGGCAAATGACAGATAGCTGACTTTCCCAAATACGTGTACTTGATTTGATCAAGTGCAGCTCCGTTGTTCTCCATGTGAACAGTTTTCTATTCAAAATATCAAATTTATGCATATACTTCAAATACTTCAATGTATATGTAATCTACTACTAAAAAATAGGTATTATGTCAATGAGAAATAGCCGAAAACATGACGTTTATTTACAATTTGTTTACCTTCGGCCGTCTTGGTTGTCGCATGTTTATTCCTGTCAATAATCGCACTGCGCCACATTTGTGAAGTTGTAGAATGGTGTCAATATGCCACAAATGTCAGCCATTCTTTAGGTACATCAACAAAACGTGAATTTGTGATAACAGTGAACCTGGAGAAGGCTAACGTTGCTAAGCTTTACACAGTTACACCCTTGCCCATGAGCCACGAGCCGTGGTGGTTGGTTGTATATTCAGGACACTTTAACCATTTGGTCATATCGCGTCAATAGGAGAAGGAAGCGAGAGTGGAGCCATGTCCCCGGATGTAGCCCCATACTCTTTGCGAAGAAGGGCATGTGATCTTTATTCTGCGACCACACAGACATGGCCACAGCAGGGCTCGAACCAACGATCCACGTGCCGTTAGGCTCTCAGGTGGCCAGAGCGCTCAAGGCGAGCGCTCTAACCCACTGAGCTATCGGGCCGGCCCGCAAGTGCCGTGTAGATTTAACCATAGACATCCACACACGTTTTAATTTAATGTTGGATGTTTCAGCGGAGACCGACTGGACTCGACTCCCACAGAAACGACAGACCTAGGAGGTGCCGATGGAAACTTTCGTGGATCTACATGGCACTCTATGTCATCCTCATGACGTCATTGCTGATGGTGATGACGTCATCCCCGATATGGGTCCAGCCAAACTTTGTTCTTGGTAAGTAGTTTACAACTATTGTTCAATGTTTATGGTGGAAATTAACGATTTAGTCAAGTTTACTTTTTCTATATTAATATAGACTGAAATAAAAAAACATCCTACGTATATACATGTATATACACATATATATATATAGGATGAAGATGTTTTCTGAGATATGATTTATTTACTTGCATGGGTGGACAACCATGACGTCTATAATTCGTTAGGTCTGTGCGTTAGAACGATGACGTCACGTGTGACTTTCAACTGATTTAACTGTGTTTTGTTTCCCTTCGGTCATCTACGTGATCACGTGGTCTACCAGCAGGCCACGATTCCAGACACTCGGACGTTGCCCTGCTGGGTGAAGGTCTGATGACGCGGCGTACGTCTGGCAAGGTGGCAATGAGGGGTCCCGGGAGCCTCGTTGTGGGAGCACAAGAAGTGTTGGCCTCGTTATCGAGGATAGAGGTCAAGGCAGTCAATTGCTCTAGTATCCTCAATCGCGATCTCAACGAGACAGGGCGAGCGCTGCAATATCAACAAGAACACCCAAAGGTCAAGGTTGCGGACGCCTCCTACGTGGAGAGTGCGCGTGACTGCGCCACCTTTCGGCGAGAGCGAGGCTACATCTCGTCGAGTCTCACGGGGGAGGAGCGAGACTTCCCTCTGGCCTACAGTATTGTCATGTATAAAGACGTGGAACAGACAGAGCGACTCCTGCGCGCCATCTACCGGCCGCAGAACTATTACTGCATCCACGTGGACGCCAAGTCCACACCGGAAGTTCAAGATGGCGTCCGGGCCATTGTCAGTTGCTTTGACAACGTCATGGTGTCGTCCAAGTCGACCAAGGTGGCGTGGGGAACGTACTCCGTGCTGGAGGCAGATCTCTTCTGTATGGAAGACTTATTAAAGATGTCGTCCAAGTGGAAGTACTTTATCAACTTGACGGGGCAGGAGTGGCCGCTCAAGACGAACTTGGAGCTTACACGGATTCTAAGAGCGGTGAATGGCACCAACTTGATAATCGGCAGCAAGAAAGGGTAAGCAATCGGCCGGTGCAACGGATGGCAGAATATATTTTATCTATGGAGTAGGATGGCTTTATCATCCTGCCGTAGGGCCAGTTTTGATACATGGCCACCAGCCCGGCCGCACTATTGGCGTTGAAAACATATTATCCTGACACATAATCATTCTGCCTAATGTACAACTGTTAAACAATGACAAATGTTCCTATGAGCCATTTAAAAATACGCCACGGTAAAAAAAACATACCTGTTAAACACAAAGGGCGGGGATTCCATTTTAATTGTCGGCAACTTAATGCATTTTCTGGAAGAGAGATAGTAATAGAACTATTCACACACTATGGTAAAAGAACTGCTCACACACTATGGTAACAGAACTGTTCACACCCTATGGTAATAGAACTGTTTACATACTATGGTAATAGAACTGTTTACACACTATAGTAATAGAACTGTTTACACACTATAGTAATAGAACGGTTCACACACTATAGTAATAGAACTGTTCACACACTATGGTAATAGAACTGTTCACACCCTATGGTAATAGAACTGTTTACACACTATGGTAATAGAACTGTTCACACACTATGGTAATAGAACGGTTCACACACTATAGTAATAGAACTGTTCACACACTATGGTAATAGAACTGTTCACACCATATGGTAATAGAACTGTTTACACACTATGTTAATAGAACTGTTCACACACTATGGTAATAGAACGGTTCACACACTATAGTAATAGAACTGTTCACACACTATGGTAATAGAACTGTTCATACCCTATGGTAATAGAACTGTTTACACACTATGGTAATAGAAATGTTCACACACTATAGTAATAAAACTGCTCACACACTATGGTAATAGAACTGCTCACACACTATGGTAATAGAATTGTTCACACCCTAGGGTAATAGAACTGTTCACACCCTATGGTAATAGAACTGTTTCCACACTATGGTAATAGAACTGTTCACACACTATGGTAATAGAACGGTTCACACACAATAGTAATAGAACTGTTTACACACTATAGTAATAGAACTGTTCACACACTATAGTAATAGAACTGTTTACACACTATAGTAATAGAACTGTTCACACATTATAGTAATAGAACTGTTCACACACTATGGTAAAATAGAACTGTTCACACACTATGGTAATAGAAACGTTCACACATTATAGTAATAGAACTGTTCACACACTATAGTTATAGAACTGTTCACACAATATAGTAATAGTAATGTTCACACACTATAGTAATAGAACTGTTTACACACTATGGTAATAGAACAGTTCACACACTATAGTAATAGAACGGTTCACACACTATGGTAAAAGAACTGTTCACACACTATGGTAATAGAACTGCTGACACACAATGGTAATAGAACTATTCACACACTATAGTAATAGAACTGCTCACACACTATGGTAATAGAACTGTTCACGCACTATAGTAATAGAAATGCTCACACATTATGGTAATAGAACTGTTCACACACTATAGTAATAGAACTGTTTACACACTATAGTAATAGATATGTTTACACACTATAGTAATAGGACTGTTTACACACAAGAGTAATAGAACTGTTCACACACTATAGCAATAGAACTGTTTACACACTATAGTAATAGAACTGTTTACGCATTATAGTAATAGAACTGTTCACACACTAAGGTAATAGAAATGTTCACACACTATGGTAATAGAACTGTTCACACATTATGGTAATAGAAATGTTCACACATTATAGTAATAGAACTGTTCACACACTATAGTAACAGAACTGTTCACACACTATAGTAATAGTAATGTTCACACACTATAGTAATAGAACTGTTCACACACTATAGTAATAGTAATGTTCACACACTATAGTAATAGAACTGTTTACACACTATGGTAATAAAACAGTTCTCACACTATAGTAATAGAACTGTTCACACACTATGGTAAAAGAACTGTTCACACATTATGGTAATAGAACGGTTCACTCATTATAGTAATAGATGTGTTCATACACTATGGTAATAAAACTGTTCACACCCTATGGTAATGGAACTGTTCACACATTATAATAATAGAACGGTTTACACACTATGGTAATAGAACACTTCACAGCCTTCGGTATTAGAACTGTTCACACACTATGGTAATAGAACTGTTCACACACTATGGTAAAAGAACTGTTCACACATTAAAATAATAGAACGGTTTACACACTGTGGTAATAGAACGGTTCACACCCTATGGTAATAGAACTGTTCACACCCTATGGTAATAGAATTGTTCACACCCTATGGTAATAGAACTGTTCACACCCTATGGTAATAGAACTGTTTCCACACTATGGTAATAGAACTGTTCACACACTATGGTAATAGAACTGTTCACACACTACAGTTATAGAACTGTTCACACACTATGGTAATGAAACTGTTCACACCCTATGGTAATAGAACTGTTCACACACTATGGTAAAAGAACTGTTCAAACATTATGGTAATAGAACTGCTCACACACTATGGTAATAGAACTGTTTACACACTATAGTAATAGAAATGTTTACACACTATAGTAATAGAATTGTTCACACACTATAGTAATAGAACTGTTTACACACTATGGTAATAGAATTGTTCACACACTATAGTAATGGAAATGTTCAGATATTGTGGTAATAGAACTGTTCACACACTATAGTAATGGAACTGTTTTACACACTATGGTGATAGAAATGTTTACACACAATAGTAATAGAACTGTTTACACACTATAGTAATAGAACTGTTCACACACTATAGTAATAGAACTGTTCACACACTATGGTAATAGAACTGTTCACACCCTATGGTAATAGAACTGTTCACACTTTATAATAATAGAACTGTTTACATACTATGGTAATAGAACTGTTCACAGCCTATGGTATTAGAACTGTTCACACACTATGGTAATAGAACTTTTCACACACTATGGTAATTGAACAGTTCACACACAATAGTAATAGAACGGTTTACACACTATGGTAATAGAACGGTTCACACACTATAGTAATAGAACTGTTCACACACTATGGTAATAGAACTGTTCACACACTATGGTAATAGAACTGTTCACACACAATGGTAATAGAACTGTTCACACACTATGGTAATAGAACTGCTCACACACTATGGTAATAGAACTGTTCACACATTATAGTAATAGAAATGCTCACACATTATGGTAATAGAACTGTTCACACACTATGGTAATAGAACTGTTTACACACTATAGTAATAGATATGTTTATACACTATAGTAATAGGACTGTTTACACACTATAGTAATAGAACGGTTCACACACTATAGTAATAGAACTGTTTACACACTATAGTAATAGAACTGTTCACACATTATAGTAATAGAACTGTTCACACACTATTGTAAAATAGAACAGTTCACACACTATAGTAATAGAACTGTTCACACATTATAGTAATAGAACTGTTCACACACTATGGTAAAATAGAACTGTTCACACACTATAGTAATAGAACTGTTCACACACTATAGTAATAGTAATGTTCACACACTATAGTAATAGAACTGTTTACACACTATGGTAATAGAACAGTTCACACACTATAGTAATAGAACGGTTCACACACTATGGTAAAAGAACTGTTCACACACTATGGTAATAGAACTGTTCACACACAATGGTAATAGAACTGTTCACACACTATAGTAATAGAACTGCTCACACACTATGGTAATAGAAATGTTCACGCACTATAGTAATAGAAATGCTCACACATTATGGTAATAGAACTGCTCACACACTATAGTAATAGAACTAATTACACACTAGAGTAATAGATATGTTTACACACTATAGTAATAGGACTGTTTACACACAATAGTAATAGAACTGTTCACACACTATAGTAATAGAACTGTTTACACACTATAGTAATAGAACTGTTTACACATTATAGTAATAGAACTGTTCACACACTACGGTAATCAAACTGTTCATACACTATGGTAATAGAACTGTTCACACATTATGGTAATAGAACTGTTCACACACTATGGTAATAGAACTGTTCACACACTATAGTAATAGAAATGTTCACACGTTATAGTAATAGAACTGTTCACACACTATAGTAATAGAACTGTTCACACACTATAGTAATAGTAATGTTCACACACTATAGTAATAGAACTGTTTACACACTATGGTAATAAAACAGTTCACACACTATAGTAATAGAACTGTTCACACACTTTGGTAAAAGAACTGTTCACACATTATGGTAATAGAACGGTTCACTCATTATAGTAATAGATGTGTTCATACACTATGGTAATAGAACTGTTCACACCCTATGGTAATGGAACTGTTCACACATTATAATAATAGAACTGTTTACACACTATGGTAATAGAACACTTCACAGCCTTCGGTATTAGAACTGTTCACACACTATGGTAATAGAACTGTTCACTCACTATGATAAAAGAACTGTTCACACACTATAATAATAGAACGGTTTACACACTGTGGTAATAGAACGGTTCACACACTATAGTAATAGAACTGTTCACACACTATGGTAATAGAACTGTTCACACACTATGGTAATAGAACTGTTCACACACAATGGTAATAGAACTGTTCACACACTATGGTAATAGAACTGCTCACACACTATGGTAATAGAACTGTTCACACACTATAGTAATAGAAATGCCCACACATTATGGCAATAGAACTGTTCACACACTATAGTAATATAACTGTTTACACACTATAGTAATAGATATGTTTACACACTATAGTAATAGGACTGTTTAAACACTATAGTAATAGAACTGTTCACACACCATAGTAATAGAACTGTTTACACACTATAGAAATAGAACTGTTCACACATCATAGTATTAGAACTGTTCACACACTATGGTAATAGAACTGTTCACACACTATGTTAATAGAACTGTTCACACATTATGGTAATAGAACTGTTCACACACTATGGTAATAGAACTGTTCACACACTATACTAATAGATATGTTTACACACTATAGTAATAGAACTGTTTACAAACTATAGCAATAGAACTTTTCACACACTATAGTAATAGAACTGTTTACCCACTATAGTAATAGAACTGTTCACACATTATAGTAATAGAACTGTTCCCACACTATGGTAATAAAACAGTTCACACACTATGGTAATAGAACTGTTCACACATTATGGTAATAGAACTGTTCACACACTATGGTAATATAACTGTTCACACACTATAGTAATAAAAGTGCTCACACATTATGGTAATAGAACTGTTCACACACTATAGTAATAGAACTGTTTACACACTATAGTAATAGCACTGTTCACACACTATAGTAATAGAACTGTTTACACTCTACAGTAATAGAACTGTTCACACATTTTAGTAATAGAACTGTTCACACACTATGGTAATAGAACTGTTCACACACTATGGTAATAGAACTGTTCACACATTATGGTAATAGAACTGTTCACACACTATGGTAATAGAACTGTTCACACACTATAGTAATAGAAAAGTTCACACATTTTAGTAATAGAACTGTTCACACACTATAGTAATAGAACTGTTCACACACTATAGTAATAGTAATGTTCACACACTATAGTAATAGAACTGTTTACACACTATAGTAATAGAACAGTTCACACACTATAGTAATAGAACTGTTCACACACTATAGTAATATAACTGTTCACACACTATGGTAATGGAATTGTTCACACACTATGGTAATGGAACTGTTCACACGCTATAGTAATGGAAATGTTCAGATATTGTGGTATTAGAACTGTTCACACCATATTGTAATAGAACTGTTTACACACTATGGTAATAGAAGTGTTTACACACTATAGTAATAGAACTGTTCACACACTATAGTAATAGAACTGTTTACAAACTGTAGTAATAGAACTGTTCACATACTATAGTAATAGAAATGTTCACACATTTTAGTAATAGAACTGATCACACACTATAGTAATAGAACTGTTCACACACTATAGTAATAGTAATGTTCACACACTATAGTAATAGAACTGTTTACACACTATAGTAATAGAACAGTTCACACACTGTAGTAATAGATCTGTTCACACACTATAGTAATAGAACTGTTCACACACTATGGTAATAGAATTGTTCACACACTATGGTAATGGAACTGTTCACACGCTATAGTAATGGAAATGTTCAGATATTGTGGTAATAGGACTGTTCACACCATATTGTAATAGAACTGTTTACACACTATGGTAATAGAAATGTTTACACACTATAGTAATAGAACTGTTCACACACTATAGTAATAGAACTGTTTACACACTATAGTAATAGAACTGTTCACACACTATAGTAATAGAACTGTTCACACACTGTAGTAATAGAACTGTTTACACACTATAGTAATAGAACTGTTCACACACTATAGTAATAGAACTGTTCACACACTATAGTAATAGAACTGTTCACACACTATGGGAATAGAAATGTTCACATATTATGGTAATATAACTGTTCAGATAATATTCCGATGGAACAAATCTGACACTGTGATAATAGAACCGTTCAGACACCAGTGATTTTTGTTGTTGTAATTATGGCTTATGTAGAATCAGTCATATCGTGCTTTCTCGGCCGCCTAGTGCTACAAGTAACGTTGAAGTCTCCATATAAGTTGATTCTTCATCTTTAATTGATTTCCATTCGATTTTGGTAACGCTGACAACCAGGTCGATCGGCGCGCGCACCAAGTGGCAATACAAACGGCTGTACAACACAGGCCGCCTAAAGTCCCCACCGCCAGAGGGCGTCACACTCTGTAAGGGGCCGCTTCACGTCGCCGCCACCAGGGGCTACGTCAACTTCATCTTCAACGACGCCAGGGGGCGCGCCTTCCTCAGCTGGGTCAACGATACGGGGATTCCAGACGAGACTTTCTTCGCCTCGCTGAATCACAGTCCGGATTATGGGGTACCTGGAGCGTATAGAGGTGAGTCCCGGTTACAGGGTACCTGGAGCGTATGGAGGTGAGTCCGGATTACGGGGTACCTGGAGCGTATAGAGGTGAGTCCGGATTACGGTGTACCTGGAGCGTATGGAGGCGAATCCGGATTACGGGGTACCTGGAGCGTATAGAGGTGAGTCCGGATCACGGGGTACCTGGAGCGTATAGAGGTGAGTCCGGATTACGGGGTGCCTGGAGAGTATAGAGGTGCGTCTGGATTACGGGGTACCTGGAGCGTATAGAGGTGAGTCCGGATTACAGGGTGCTGGAACGTATGGAGGCGAATCCGGATTACGGGGTACCTGGAGCGTATAGAGGTGAGTCCGGATCACGGGGTACCTGGAGCGTATAGAGGTGAGTCCGGATTACGGGGTACCTGGAGAGTATAGAGGTGAGTCTGGATTACGGGGTACCTGGAGCGTATAGAGGTGAGTCCGGATTACAGGGTACCTGGAACGTATAGAGGTGAGTCCGGATTACGGGCTACCTGGAGCGTATAGAGGTGAGTCCGGATTACAGGGTACCTGGAGCGTATAGAGGTGAGTCCGGATTACGGGGTGCCTGGAGCATATAGAGAGGAGTCCGGATTACAGGGTACCTGGAGCGTATAGACTGGAGTCCGGATTACGGGGTACCTGGAGCGCATAGAGGTGAGTCCGGATTACGGGGTACCTGGAGCGTATAGAGGTTAATCCGAGATGAAAGTTGTTCTGAATGGAGTGCATCCTCTTGGTTGCAGGTGTGCCAGAGATGCACAGAGTCTCCTACCCTAATTGGATACGGTTCAAGGTGTGGCAGGGGACGGCCTACAGTCGGGACCTCGGATGCGGGGGTTCCTACAAGCGATCCGTGTGCGTCTTCGGCCTCCCGGATCTACCCAACTTGCAGTTCGACCAGCGTAGAGAGCTTTTCCTAAACAAGATTCATCTGGATCGCCACCCGCTCTTACTGGACTGCTTGGAGGAGTATACGCAGCGAAGGACGCGCCACCTGGCGGCCGGCAGGGAGAACTTCCGCGCCGATGAGTATCGCCAGTTTGAAGTCACGTGGAATCACAACCCTTCCTGATGGCCTAGCGTCCATCTCAGACAATATCCAGTTTACATCGCCCCCGGTTGTCTAGTCTGAGTGACTAGTAAGACATTTTAGCCTGTATATATCACATTGTGCGAGAATTGGGAGGGCTAAGGCAGAGAGCAGGAATCTACTACACCTTGCGTAGAAAGACGGACACAGCCTGAACGAAATGCCAAAGAAAAGTTCATATGATCACTAGTTGAGTCGATTTCGTGCAATAAAATATCTATGCAGTTCAATGGAACGATTTACTGCGGCGTTGGTATCTTATGGTATCACACACCCATGTCACACACTCATGTCACACACCCATGTCACACACCCATGTCACACACTCATGTCACACACCCATGTCACACACCCATGTCACACACCTATGCCACACATCCATGTCACACACCCATGTCACACACTCATGTCACACACCCATGTCACACACCCATGTCACACACCCATGCCACACATCCATGTCACACACCCATGTCCCACACACACCCATGTCACACACCCCTGTCACACACCCATGTCACACACCCATGTCACACACCCATGTCACACACCCATGTCACAGACCCATGCCACACACCCATGTCACACACTCATGTCACACACCCATGTCACACACTCATGTCACACACCCATGTCACACACCCATGTCACACACCCATGCCACACATCCATGTAACACACCCATGTCACACACTCATGTCACACACCCATGTCACACACCCATGTCACACACCCATGCCACACATCCATGTCACACACCCATGTCCCACACACACCCATGTCACACACCCCTGTCACACACCCATGTCACACACACACCCCTGTCACACACCCCTGTCACACACCCAGGGTCACACACCCATGCCACAAACCCATGTCACACACACACCCATGTCACACACCCCTGTCACACACCCAGGGTCACACACACATGCCACAAACCCATGTCACACACCCATGTCACACACACCCATGTCACACACCCACCCATGTCAGACACCCATGTCAAACACCCATGTCACACACCCATGTCACACACCCATGTCACACACCCACGTCACAGACCCATGTCACACACCCAGGTCACACACCCATGTCACACACCCATGTCACACACCCATGTCACACACCCATGTCACACACCCATGTCACAGACCCATGTCACACACCGATGTCACACACTCATGTCACACACCCACGTCACACACCCATGTCACACACCCACGTCACACACCCATGTCACACACCCATGTCACAGACCCATGCCACACACCCATGTCACACACCCACGTCACAGACCCATGTCACACACCCAGGTCACACACCCATGTCACACACCCATGTCACACACCCATATCACACACCCATGTTACACACCCATGTTACACACCCATGTCACACACCCCTGTCACACACCCATGTCACACACCCATGTCACACATCCATGTCACAGACCCATGTCACACACCCATGTCACACACCCGTGTCACACACCCCTGTCACACACCCATGTCACACACCCATGTCACACACCCATGTCACACACCCATGTCACACACCCCTGTCACACACCCATGTCACACACCCATGTCACACACCCATGTCACACACCCCTGTCACACACCCATGTTACACACCCATGTCACACACCCCTGTCACACACCCATGTCACACACCCATGTCACACATCCATGTCACAGACCCATGTCACACACCCATGTCACACACCCGTGTCACACACCCCTGTCACACACCCATGTCACACACCCATGTCACACACCCATGTCACACACCCATGTCACACACCCCTGTCACACACCCATGTCACACACCCATGTCACACACCCATGTCACACACCCATGTCACACACCCATGTCACACACCCATGTCACACACCCCTGTCACACACCCATGTCACACACCCATGTCACACATCCATGTCACAGACCCATGTCACACACCCATGTCACACACCCATGTCACACACCCAGGTCACACATCCATGTCACACACCCATGTCACAGACCCATGTCACACACCCATATCACACACCCATGTCACACACCCATGTCACACACCCATGTCACACACCCATGTCACACACCCGTGTCACACACTCATGTCACACACCCATGTCACACACCCATGCCACACACCCATGTCACACACACACCCATATCACACACCACACACCCATGTCACACACCCATGTCTCACACCCATGTCACACACCCATGTCACTCACCCATGTCACACACCCACGTCACACACCCATGTAACACACCCACGTCACACACCCATGTCACACACCCATGTCACACACCCATGCCACACACCCATGTCACACACCCATATCACACACCCATGTAACACACCCACGTCACACACCCATGTCACACACCCATGTCACACACCCATGTCACACACCCATGTCACACACCCATGCCACACACCCATGCCAAACATCCATGTCACACACCCATGTCACACACCCATGTCACACACCCATGTCACACACCCATGTCACACCCCCATGTCACACACCCACGTCACACACCCACGTCACACACCCATGTCACACACACACCCATGTCACACACCCATGTCACACACCCATGTCACACACCCATGTCACACACCCATGTCACACACCCATGTCACACACCCCTGTCACACACCCATGTCACACACCCATGTCACACACCCATGTCACACACCCATGTCACACACCCATGTCACACATCCACGTCACATACCCATGTCCCACACACACCCACGTCACACACCCATGTCACACACCCCTGTCACACACCGATGTCACACACCCATGTCACACACCCATGTCACACACCCATGTCACACACCCATGTCACACACCCATGTCACACACCCATGTCCCACACACACCCATGTCCCACACACACCCACGTCACACACCCATGTCACACATCCATGCCACACACCCAGGTCACACATCCATGTCACACACCCACGTCACACACCCATGTCACACACCCATGTCACACACCCATGTCACGCACCCAGGGTCACACATCCATATCACAGACCCATGCCACACACCCATGTCACACACCCATGTCACACACCCATGTCACACATCCATGTCACACACCCATGCCACACACCCAGGTCACACATCCATGTCACACACCCACGTCACACACCCATGTCACACACCCATATCACACATCCATGTCACACACCCATGTCACACACCCATGTCACACACCCATGTCACACACCCATGTCACACCCCCATGTCACACACCCACGTCACAAACCCATGTCACACACCCATGTCACACACCCATGTCACACACCCACGTCACATACCCATGTCCCACACACACCCACGTCACACACCCATGTCACACACCCCTGTCACACACCCATGTCACACACCCATGTCACACACCCATATCACACACCCATGTCACACACCCATGTCCCACACACACCCATGTCCCACACACACCCACGTCACACACCCATGTCACACACCCATGTCACACACCCATGTCACACACCCATGTCACACACCCATGTCACACACCCATGTCACACACCCACGTCACACACCCATGTCACACACCCATGTCACACACCCATGTCACACACCCATGTCACACACCCATATCACACATCCATGTCACACACCCATGTCACACATCCATGTCACACACCCACGTCACACACCCATGTCACACACCCATATCACACATCCATGTCACACACCCATGCCACACACCCAGGTCACACATCCATGTCACACACCCACGTCACACACCCATGTCACACACCCATATCACACATCCATGTCACACACCCATGTCACACACCCATGTCACACACCCATGTCACACACCCATGTCACACCCCCATGTCACACACCCACGTCACACACCCACGTCACACACCCATGTCACACACCCATGTCACACACCCACGTCACATACCCATGTCCCACACACACCCACGTCACACACCCATGTCACACACCCCTGTCACACACCCATGTCACACACCCATGTCACACACCCATGTCCCACACCCATGTCACACACCCATGTCCCACACACACCCATGTCCCACACACACCCACGTCACACACCCATGTCACACACCCATGTCACACACCCATGTCACACACCCATGTCACACACCCATGTCACACACCCACGTCACACACCCATGTCCCACACACACCCATGCCACACACCCATGTCCCACACACACCCATGTCCCACACACACCCACGTCACACACCCATGTCACACACCCATGTCACACACCCATGTCACTCACCCACGTCACACATCCATGTCCCACACCCATGTCACACACCCATGTCACACACCCATGTCCCACACACACCCATGTCACACACCCATGTCACACACCCATGTCACACACCCATGTCACACACCCACGTCATACACCCATGTCCCACACACACCCATGTCCCACACACACCCACGTCACACACCCATGTCACACACCCACGTCACACACCCATGTCACACACCCATGTCACACACCCACGTCACACACGCATGTCACACACCCATGTCACACACCCACGTCACACACCCACGTCACACACCCATGTCCCACACACACCCATGTCCCACACACACCCACGTCACACACCCATGTCACACACCCACGTCACACACCCATGTCACACACCCATGTCACACACCCACGTCACACACCCATGTCACACACCCATGTCACACACCCACGTCACACACCCATGTCCCACACACACCCATGTCCCACACACACCCACGTCACACACCCATGTCACACACCCACGTCACACACCCATGTCACACACCCATGTCACACACCCACGTCACACACCCATGTCACACACCCATGTCACACACCCACGTCACACACCCATGTCACACACCCATGTCACACACCCACGTCACACACCCATGTCACACACCCATGTCACCCACCCACGTCACACACCCATGTCACACACCCACGTCACACACCCATGTCCCACACCCATGTCACACACCCACGTCACACACCCATGTCACACACCCACGTCACGCACCCACGTCACGCACCCACGTCACACACCCATGTCACACACCCATATCACACATCCATGTCACACACCCATGTCACACACCCATGTCACACACCCATGTCCCACACCCATGTCACGCACCCACGTCACACACCCATGTCACACACCCATATCACACATCCATGTCACACACCCATGCCACACACCCAGGTCACACATCCATGTCACACACCCACGTCACACACCCATATCCCACACCCATGTCACACACCCACGTCACACACCCATGTCACACACCCACGTCACACACCCATGTCACACACCCATGTCACACACCCATGTCACACACCCATGTCACACATCCATGTCACACACCCACGTCACACACCCATATCCCACACCCATGTCACACACCCATGTCACACACCCATGTCACACACCCACGTCACACACCCATGTCACACACCCATGTCACACACCCATGTCACACACCCATGTCACACACCCATGTCCCACACACACCCATGTCACACACCCATGTCACACACCCATGTCACACACCCATGTCACCCACCCACGTCACACACCCATGTCACACACCCACGTCACACACCCATGTCCCACACCCATGTCACACACCCACGTCACACACCCATGTCCCACACCCATGTCACGCACCCACGTCACACACCCATGTCACACACCCATATCACACATCCATGTCACACACCCATGCCACACACCCAGGTCACACATCCATGTCACACACCCACGTCACACACCCATATCCCACACCCATGTCACACACCCACGTCACACACCCATGTCACACACCCATGTCACACACCCACGTCACACACGCATGTCCCACACACACCCATGTCCCACACCCAGGGTCACACACCCATGTCACACATCCCTGTCACACACCCATGTCACACAACACTGCGGCCTCTCTGACAGGCCCTCCTAAAACATGCCGACTGGTGTCATTCAGTCGAAGCGGTCAACCGAAGAAACAACATAATTCATATCATACGTAACTGCATTATGTAGTATTGAAAACCCTTTCTCTGCCAAAACAAGGGCGCCATGGTGGCTTACCATGAGATGCGATCTGTTGCGTATCTTTATGCGTGGATCAATGTGGATTGAATATTTAAGACACCGTCATCGGCCCCCACTTAGTACCTGGTGAAGGCTACCTGCAAGTGATGGAACATCGTTCCCGTCCATGTCACACACCCATGTCACACACCCATGTCACACACCCATGTCACACACCCATGTCACACACCCACGTCACACACCCACGTCACACACCCATGTCACACACCCAGGTCACACATCCATGTCACACACCCAGGTCACACACCCATGTCACACACCCATGTCACACACCCATGTCACACACCCATGTCCCACACACACCCATGCCACACACCCATGTCCCACACACACCCACGTCACACACCCATGTCCCACACCCATGTCACACACCCATGTCCCACACACACCCATGTCACACACCCATGCCACACACCCATGTCACACACCCATGTCCCACACACACCCACGTCACACACCCATGTCACACACCCATGTCACACACCCACGTCACACACCCATGTCACACACCCATGTCACACACCCATGTCACACACCCACGTCACACACCCATGTCACACACCCATGTCCCACACACACCCATGTCACACACCCATGTCCCACACACACCCATGTCACACACCCATGCCACACACCCATGTCACACACCCATGTCCCACACACACCCACGTCACACACCCATGTCACACACCCATGTCACACACCCACGTCACACACCCATGTCACACACCCATGTCACACACCCATGTCACACACACACCCATGTCACACACCCATGTCACACACCCATGCCACACATCCATGTCACACACCCATGTCACACACTCATGTCACACACCCATATCACACACCCACGTCACACACCCATGTCACACACCCATGCCACACACCCACGTCACACACCCATGTCACACACCCATGTCACACACCCATGTCACACACCCATGTCACATACCCATGTCACACACCCATGTCACACACCCATATCACACACCCCTGTCACACACCCATGTCACCCACCCACGTCACACACCCATGTCACACACCCATGTCACACACCCATGTCACACACCCATGTCACACACCCATGTCACATACCCATGTCACACACCCATGTCACACACCCATATCACACACCCCTGTCACACACCCATGTCACCCACCCACGTCACACACCCATGTCACACACCCATGTCCCACACACACCCATGTCCCACACACACCCACGTCACACACCCATGTCACACACCCATGTCACACACCCATGTCACACACCCATGTCACACACCCATGTCACACACCCATGTCCCACACACACCCATGTCCCACACACACCCATGTCACACACCCACGTCACACACCCATGTCACACACCCATGTCACACACCCATGTCACACACCCATGTCACACACCCATGTCACACACCCATGTCACACACCCATGTCACACACCCACGTCATACACCCATGTCCCACACACACCCACGTCACACACCCATGTCACACACCCACGTCACACACCCATGTCACACACCCATGTCACACACCCACGTCACACACCCATGTCACACACCCACGTCACACACCCATGTCCCACACACACCCATGTCCCACACACACCCACGTCACACACCCATGTCACACACCCACGTCACACACCCATGTCACACACCCATGTCACACACCCACGTCACACACCCATGTCACACACCCATGTCACACACCCACGTCACACACCCATGTCACACACCCATGTCACACACCCACGTCACACACCCATGTCACACACCCATGTCACACACCCACGTCACACACCCATGTCACACACCCACGTCACACACCCATGTCCCACACCCATGTCACACACCCACGTCACACACCCATGTCCCACACCCATGTCACACACCCACGTCACACACCCATGTCACACACCCATATCACACATCCATGTCACACACCCATGCCACACACCCAGGTCACACATCCATGTCACACACCCACGTCACACACCCATGTCCCACACCCATGTCACACACCCACGTCACACACCCATGTCACACACCCATGTCACACACCCATGTCACACACCCATGTCCCACACACACCCATGTCACACACCCATGTCACACACCCACGTCACACACGCATGTCCCACACACACCCATGTCCCACACACACCCATGTCCCACACCCAGGGTCACACACCCATGTCACACACCCCTGTCACACACCCATGTCACACAACACTGCGGCCTCTCTGACAGGCCCTCCTAAAACATGCCGACTGGTGTCATTCAGTCGAAGCGGTCAACCGAAGAAACAACATAATTCATATCATACGTAACTGCATTATGTAGTATTGAAAACCCTTTCTCTGCCAAAACAAGGGCGCCATGGTGGCTTACCATGAGATGCGATCTGTTGCGTATCTTTATGCGTGGATCAATGTGGATTGAATATTTAAGACACCGTCATCGGCCCCCACTTAGTACCTGGTGAAGGCTACCTGCAAGCGATGGAACATCGTTCCCGTCCATAGTCCAGGACTTGCCTCTGGAACCCTTCTGGTGATCCTGGTCAGGCTGATATGTACACCTAGTTGGCCTAAAACGCTAATTTAGCGGGGGGTTTATGACGTCACTTTTATCTGAGACTGGCATCTGAGGGCGAATGATGATCACGTTTTTTATTTAAAGGTGCAGAAGTAACTATAATAATCGTAAACCAACCGCCTTCCATAGCGACCTTATTACAAACCAACCGCCTTCCATAGCGACCTTATTACAAACCAACCGCCTTTCATAACGACCATATCAAGAATCATAAAAAAAAATTTAAAAATAGAAATATACATGTAGAGGTATGAAGTCCACATCAGCATGTGATATAAACATCATTCCGGCCTGACAGTTGGGAGACTCGCGTGGAAGCGTCATTAACCAGGTGTTGGGCGTCGCCACCCTTGTTGAAGAACCAGGAAGCAGAACTATTATGAACAACGCTGTCCAAGGTACAAAACCGACACACCACATACACCTGCCAAGTCACCACAGTCTGGTTTAACAAATAGCTGCACACAGGTTGACATATCTATACTGGATTCAATACGAGTTCAATCATTTGAAGATATGGTCACTATGTAAGCCATATATACAACTTGAAGATACATTTACAATTGAACGTGTTTTCGATGTATGTTCAGTTGTTAATATATGTTCAATTTTTAACACATGTTTAGTTTTTAACATATGTTTGTTTAACATATTTTTGGTTTTTAACATATGGGCAGTTTTTAACATATGTGCAGTTTTTAACATATGTTTAGTTTTTAACATATGGGCAGTTTTTAACATATGTGCAGTTTTAACATATGTTTAGTTTTTAACATACGTTTAGTTTTTAACATATGTTTAGTTTTTAACATATTTTTGGTTTTTAACATATGTTTAGTTTTTAACATATTTTTGGTTTTTAACATATGTTTAGTTTTTAACATACGTTTAGTTTTTAACATATGGGCAGTTTTTAACATATGTGCAGTTTCAACATATGTTTAGTTTTTAACATATGTTTAGTTTTTAACATATGTTTAGTTTTTAACATATGTTTAGTTTTTAACATATGTTTAGTTTTTAGCATATGGGCAGTTTTAAATATATGTTCACATATACTTTATTGTCGTCAAGCTACACATGACAACTTCCTCATCCCATGGTAAACTCCCAAAGAGGGCCGATTTGGTCTCGCCCCACAGAGTACAGTAAAACCTCTCCAAGTCGACCGACGAAGGGACTGCCACTGATCGATCGACTTAGAGAGGTGGTCGGGTTACAGAATATCCTTCCGATACCTTAGTGGAAGCTCCTTCGCACTTTTCTGTGTTTCTGCCATGACGCTCAGGTAGATAATGATTCATAGGGCTAATATCCATAACTTATATAGCCGCTACTTCTATCTTACGTGTGTGTGGTAACAAGAGGGAGTTTTGTGATCAAGATGATAAAAGCTCACGCCGTTCACAGGTGGATCGCTTGATTGTATGTGTGCTAAGGTATCGAGTTTTGTGATCAAGATTATAAAAGCTTCAATGCATACTCTTACAACCTATAACAACACGCAAACAGGGAGCTTTTACTGTATCTATCTCCTTAGAAAAACTCAAGATAACACCCAAATATTTAACTCTTTGCTCCGGTCGCGTATACTTGCGAAATCTTGTACGGTGTATTATGCGCCAGAGAAAGAGAGAGAGCGAGAGCGAGTTAAATTTTGATTTATGTTCTTCGAAATGCTTGTAGCTGACGGGCTGCGACCAACAGAATAATTCAATGCAGCCGCGGATCTGAAGCAGGGTGCCTCCCCCCCCCCACCCCCCACTCCCCCATTGACGCTTGACGAAATTCTGGAGGCTACACGATGTTTGTAGCGTAAATAGTACATCATGTAAATACCAAGGTAGGGAGCGGTCATATTGGCGCCCCCCCCCCCCACCAGGCCTCAGCCAAAGTAAACAAGTCAGGGGGCGAACGGCGGCGAAGGTGGGGCTAAAGAGAGTGGAGGGAACAGGGCAGGGGCAGGGGCGGGGGGTATCAATTGGGTGAATGGTAAATGGTATGGTAAGTGAATGGTAAGTGCACTGAGATATTGACGGGCGGGGTAAAATGTATAAGCCACCCCCCCCCCCTCCCGCCCCCACCCCCCTCCACCACCCCACCGCCACCCGCCCATCATCCACCCCGTTGGGTAGGTCACACCGCAAAGGGTGGTGGAGGCGGGTGACGGGAGAGCGGGTGAACCGTGGCTGCATGGGTGAGAGAGATGTGGGGTGGGGGGGGGGGGGGGAGGGGGGCACCAGCGGACCGTGATTATGGCAACCCTGCGCCCAAGGCGTGACACCACACCATACACCGCCTGATGTACACTGCGACTCGCTACCTCCAGCAGACCGCAACCCCCAACACCATCCCCCTGAGAACGGTAGCCTGTGATGTTCACCGGACTAACGTTATGGCATTGAGTGAATTGAATTGCTGTTTTAAGCCATGTTTGGGCACGCAATGGCTGAAGCGGACCAATTATTACCCATTGACTCTTTTCATGCCGAATGGATGGGTACAAAAAGTAAAAGTAAAAATTACGAAATTATTATTTGCAGAGTCTTTTTGAGACTAACTTGGAGACTTGCATAGATACGTTTACGGTAACTGCGATACTCGGGCATCAGGGCGCCGATTAAATAAGCCAGGGATATATGAGAACAACTACGGTACCTCTAGCTTATCTAAATTCAACGAATGGGCGCAATCACCAACAGGTTGCTGTCGCCCTGCGGGATACACCCTCTATGAGGGGCTGCGTCAGACCCACGCAAAGTGGCCGTACCCCCATCGCATTCCATGATCGTCCTGGCCGGCCGGCCTCCTCCCCCCCCCCCAACCCCAGCGCACCCCTCCTTACGCCACGCCCGCTCCACCGTTCCACCTCACCGTGCGCTGCCCACCCCTACCTACCCAGGCCTTGGTTGCACAACGCCGTCCCGCCTCACCGTGCGCTGCCCACCCCTACCTACCCAGGCCTTGGTCGCACAGCACCGTCCAGCCCTTACTTGTGAGGCTGACATGTTTTATGTTATTACTGTGGGAGGTACGAACTGGCAGGCTAGAACAGGCGTCTTACCACCCGGCAAAGATGTGACACCCTGCGAATGAGTCAGGATACTTTATCCAATGTAGGAATTCTAAACATCCGGGATTTTAACTAAATCCTCGGCTATCACTGTCTTTCAGTGCAGTCGGCAGCACATTGGCTTGACGCAACAAGGTAAGGACATCACGAACAGATTGATTGACCACCCTGCACAAGAATCAGGATAATCTAACCAATATAGGAGTTGTAAACATCCGGGATTATAAATAAATCCTCGGCTGTCAATGTCTTCCAAAACAGATGGTCAGCTGTCGGTAGCTGGTGGAACTGAAACGAAGCGACTGAGGGTTAAATTAGGTCAAGAAACCTTCGGTGGCAATGAATGATTTTGTTGATGTATGCCCCGGATTAGATCGCTCAGATCGGCGGTTCGAACCAGGCACCTGCTTCAAGGAATAATGGCTGCCTTATCGGGTTAATGTGTATGAAACAACCCGTATTTCCGGTCCGCTCGCGCAGTTCAATAGACGGCCAGCAGAGGGCGGATCCAGCTTTTCTAGATAGGGGGGTCAGTCTGGGCTTGGGTTTTCATGTGTTAAATGTTAATAGTTACACTGCAGTACAGTATGACGCTATTTGAACAGGAGATGGGGATGGGGGGGGGGCGTGATGGTTTCTTACAGCACGAAGAGAAATATGGGACGATATCATTCTATTATATGATCACATTACAATCGAGTAATGAAGAGAGGTACAATACCAAAAGGAGACCAATATTATCTTTCTAATTTAATGGATTTACGACCTTACTAGAACGTTGACAACGCCTAGAAATGAACATTTCCATGGACAGCTTGACTACATTCCACATGTCCCGCACGTAAAACTTCACAATACCAAGATCAAACCATGTATGCACTAAATTTCTAAATTGTGATCTCATGTCGGGCCCTGATGTCCATGATAACGACCACTTGTAGCATGAAAATATGCACGACAGACAGTAAACAGGACATTAGATGATGTATTAATTGGCTGCTAGAACATGGCTACATGAAGGTGGAAGGTAAATTTTACCCAGCGATACTTGTTGCAATACCAAAAGAAATAGGTAAACAGGAGCAGATTCCACATCTGGCCCTAGTTATTAATTGAGCTGGACAATTTAGTACTCCCATCTAGTGCAAAACGTACCTGCGAGAATACATAGCTTGTTTTTTTTTATTCACTTTCTATTCACTTTTCTGATCAGAAAAATAAACGTATGTATGAAAGTAGATCTTTAAACAGACCACTCCGTGAATTGACCCCACAGGTTATACAGTGAAGCCTCATTAAACAGACCACTACTTGGACTGACCTCACAGGTTATACAGTGAAACCTCATTAAACAGACCACTACTTGGACTGACCCCACAGGTTATACAGTGAAGCCTCATTAAACAGACCACTCCTTGGACTGACCCCACAGGTTTTACAGTGAAGCCGCATTAAACAGACCACTTCTTGGGGTGACCCCACAGGTTATACAGTGAAGCCTCATTAAACAGACCACTCCTTGGACTGACCCCACAGGTTATACAGTGAAACCTCATTAAACAGACCACTCCTTGGACTGACCCCACAGGGTATACAGTGAAGCCTCATTAAACAGACCACTCCTTGGACTGACCCCACAGGTTATACAGTGAAGCCTCATTAAACAGACCACTCCTTGGACTGACCCCACAGGTTATACAGTGAAACCTCATTAAACAGACCACTACTTGGACTGACCCCACAGGTTATACAGTGAAGCCTCATTAAACAGACCACTCCTTGGACTGACCCCACAGGTTATACAGTGAAGCCGCATTAAACAGACCACTCCTTGGACTGACCCCACAGGTTATACAGTGAAGCCTCATTAAACAGACCACTCCTTGGACTGACCCCACAGGTTATACAGTGAAGCCTCATTAAACAGACCACTCCTTGGACTGACCCCACAGGTTATACAGTGAAGCCTCATTAAACAGACCACTCCTTGTACTGACCCCACATGTTATACAGTGAAGCCGCATTAAACAGACCACTCCTTGGACTGACCCCACAGGTTATACAGTGAAGCCTCATTAAACAGACCACTCCTTGGACTGACCCCACAGGTTATACAGTGAAGCCTCATTAAACAGACCACTCCTTGGACTGACCCCACAGGTTATACAGTGAAGCCGCATTAAACAGACCACTCCTTGGACTGACCCCACAGGTTATACAGTGAAGCCGCATTAAACAGACCACTCCTTGGACTGACCCCACAGGTTATACAGTGAAGCCGCATTAAACAGACCACTACTTGGACTGACCCCACAGGTTATACAGTGAAGCCGCATTAAACAGACCACTCCTTGGACTGACCCCACAGGTTATACAGTGAAGCCGCATTAAACAGACCACTCCTTGGACTGACCCCACAGGTTATACAGTGAAGCCGCATTAAACAGACCACTACTTGGACTGACCCCACAGGTTATACAGTGAAGCCTCATTAAACAGACCACTACTTGGGGTGACCCCACAAGTTATACAGTGAAGCCGCATTAAACAGACCACTCCTTGGACTGACCCCACAGGTTATACAGTGAAGCCGCATTAAACAGACCACTACTTGGGGTGACCCCACAGGTTATACAGTGAAGCCTCATTAAACAGACCACTCCTTGGACTGACCCCACAGGTTATACAGTGAAGCCTCATTAAACAGACCATTCCTTGGACTGACCCCACAGGTTATACAGTGAAGCCGCATTAAACAGACCACGGTGAAGCTTACAAAATTGACTTATTATATTTCTGACTTGGCCCGCATTTATCCGTAGTGAAATAAGGACAAGTTTTAGTTATCTATGGGGAAAAATTATCGGTTGCTTTCGTGTTTTTCAGTGTTTACTGCGTCGCCACCATGCGGGCGTTGACGGACAGGCGTCTCAGCGTGACGTCACGGCGTCTCATGGCCGTCATGGCCGTCCTGATATGTGCCACGACGTCACTTCTGTGGACGAAGCCAGAGTTTAAGAGCGGTAAGCCAGCACCCCGCCCCCCCCACCCACCACCCACCACCACCACCTTTTCTCTCCATTGTGGGACCGGGCCAGCCATGCGGCCATGCGTCTCAGTCATCCTTTAGATCAATTCTCTTTATGACGAGTAAGCGTATTATTTCCAATTCAATTCAATTCAATGTCATTTATTTGAGCAAGAACCACTACAAACATTAGATGGCAAAAAACATGGCAACGTAGAAAATTCTCGGTCTGGGGACTCCCATTAAGACCACGAGGGCCGCTGGCATAGGAGCCACCAAAGAAAAAAAAACGAAAAAAAACACAAAAAACAACAACAAAAAATCATCGCGTCATCACAAAGATACAAAGTTATATTAAGTATATGTAAAGGCGAGAGTCTTGAGGGAATTAGATGAAATATTAACACGTCGCTCTTACCGAGAAGTAAACAAAGGGGGAGACCTCTTATATTCTAATTATTTCTTTGGCAAATATAACAATTAACCATATCACATACCAATGAATACCTATTAAGCAAGAACTGTTTGACATATTTTGAAAATCCGTCCAATTCATGAGTTTTGACCTTATCTAATATAATATCAGGTGTTTCGTTTATATCTCTAGCAAATCGATATCTTAAACATTGTTCAGCAAACTTATGTTTTACCCGTGCAACTAGCAGGTCATCCTTTTGTCTTGTGTCATAGTTATGAAGATCCGACACTTTGGAGATAGGCATATCAGTTAAAAAGTAATCTGGTAGATCCCCGTGGAAATGCTTGTAATAAAATTTCAGTTGTTGAGAGAACATTATGTCTGTCAGCTTCAACACACTTAATTGCTTAAATAATGGTTCCGTATGACAAAGATATGAACCCTTTGCTATGATGCGAATCACCTTTTTCTGCAATAACCTTATACGATCAGCTTGGAAGCCCCATGCCAGAACATTATAGTGTAAATGGGGTAGGATCAAAGAGTTGTATATAATTTTCAAAACATAGGATGGAACTGCATGTTTTAACTTACTCATTACCCCGATAACCTTTGATATTTTTGAAGATATCTTATTAATATGACCGTTCCACTTGAGATCTTTCTGAACTGTCAGACCCAAAAAATCGAACTCTTCTACGCACTCGACAGGTATGTTATTTATGAATAAACGCGGAATTCTAACAATTTTTCGCGGCATACAAAATATCATAAATTTGGTTTTGGAAACGTTAAGCGATAACTCGTTTGCACATAGCCAACCGTATATCTTAGAGAGTTCGTCGTTTAATATATCATCAACCAGCATGTTATCAGGCGATGACGCAGTCAACGTGCTACACAGAGTGGTATCATCAGCATATACAATAGCTCTAAATAGCTGACTGGCGCGTGACATGTCGTTTACATAAATAATAAATAGCAAGGGACCCAGAATAGAGCCCTGAGGTACCCCTCGAGATATTTTCGTTACATTTGATTTAACATCTCCCAAGTGCACATATTGATAACGATTTGTGAGATAACACGTTAGCAAAGAAATAGCTGGTTCAGATAGACCATAGTGTTTTAGTTTATGGATAAGAATGTTATGATTTAAAGTGTCAAACGCCTTCGACAGATCCAGATATATACTGATAGGAACCTCGCCCTCGTCCAGCTTTTGCAGAGTTCGATCAACTAATTCAAGCGCGGCAAGCTGGGTGGAATGTTTCTTTCTGAAACCATATTGACCATTGTAAAATAATTTTTCTTTCTGGAAATAATCATAGATTTGATCATAAATAATCTTTTCAAATACCCTTGAAATTGCAGGCAGAACCGAGATAGGTCTATAATTGTCGATATTGGAAGCATCTCCTTTCTTAAAAACCGGAGTTATCTTTGCAATTTTCAATTTGTCAGGGAATATTCCTGTAGAAAGCGATTGATTAATGATTAAGGCCAATGACTCACTTAGATCGAATTTTAATACCTTAAGTAGTTTCACAGATAGCCCATCATCCCCAGTGCTTTGTTTAGGTTTGAGACCATCGATGATTTTTTCAACTGTTGCTTTGGTTATAAGCTCAAAGTTCATTTTGGAAGTAGCCGGTGATCCAAGGTATTGAGAGAAAGAGGGATGGTCTTCAGTTCGAAGTCCTTCACAGGCTGTCGAACCAACAGAAGAGAAGAATGCATTAAAAGTATTTGTTACGACTACTTTGTCACTAATAAGTTCTCTATTTATGCTAAATTCGTCAGGCAATGATTTATTCTTCGCCCTATTGTTATTCAGGACTGTGTTAATCGCTTGCCACGTTCTTTTTATATCCCCCTTACACTTATCGAAGTAATTATAATAGTAATCTTTTTTTGCGGTACGAATACATTGTTTTAAAATATTATTATAAGTTTTAAAATTTATTTTTAACGTATTATATTGTGAACTGGTAGACGGAGTCGTCTTAAGTTTCTTATACAGTCGATCCTTAAATGCAATAGATTTGATGATACCGTTCGAAATCCAGTTCGACATTTTATGCTTTTTTTTATTAAACTTCACGACTTTATCCGACAAAAACATTTCTTTAGATTTTACTAAGATATCCTGTAAGATATCGTAATTTAGGTTAGGATCAGTTCCCATTTCATGGTTCAGTCTACTAAACACATCAAAATCTACCACATGATCAGTAAACAAATTAATTGTAGCAGGATCATTATTTTTAATTGTGACGTATGCGGGTGATTTCCTCGTTGCCTTTTGCTGTAAGTCTAGGCTGAGGAAATACGGGAAGTGGTCTGAAATCGATTTCACTAAAATACCAGAAACAGCAGATTGCATGGCAGGAGATATTCGTACCAGAAAATTATCTATAAGGGTTCCTTTATACTTTGAAAGTCTTGTTGGAAATGTAATCTTTGGGAAAAAGCCAAGGGATGTGATAGTGTCAAAATAATTACTAAATGCTGCTTTTTCATTGATTTGAAGTAAGTCAATATTGAAATCTCCGGTTACTAATAATTCACCGCTCTTTCTCTCAAAGAGAGATAAGATTTTTGAAAATTCCTCAGTAAAGGTCCAGTAATTTTCATTAATGTCGCATGGTGGCCTATATATATTTCCTAGTATAATAGTTTTATCAGATCCCTTTACCTTTATAAATTGACCTTCCCAAATTTCAGAATCAATAGGAATATCTAGGACCGTGAAGCTTAGAGTATCTTTTAAATATATCATTAGCCCACCATGCTCACTGCAAGTTTTACCTTTGGATATAAGTGTATATCCCTCAATATGAAATAGGGATGTATCTGACATGTCGGTTAACCAGGACTCTTGTATACATAAAGCGGAAAATACAATATTTTGCTTATATAACATATCAATCATTATTTGAAGTTCATCGATCTTGGCATTGATACTGGCCACATTCATACTAAGAATGGAAAAATCATCGGTCCTGTTTTGCAGAACAGGATCCAATTGATCTAACTCATAATACGGAGAATGCTGAATATATTGGTTAGCAGGGTCTACATCTCGGATATTACCATTATTGGGGTTTAAAAGTTCGACCAGTGAGTTCTTTTTAGCTCCTCCTAACTGTAGCAAAAATTCATTTACATCCACAGGCATTAAATACGAGCATAAACAATACTTTCATTACCCCAATAAGACCAACGCGAGAGTGATGCGATGAAGTGAGAATATAATAACACAAAATTAAAGTAACAATAGCAAATACATCCGTGGATGGCGGCATCCACAAAAACAGTATGCGTACCCAAGTTGCACTAATATGTGTAGGACTAGTAATTATTTGCCTAATATTATTATCACGTTTCACATGTATGAATGACCTGCAAGACTGATCAATAACCGTCTCAATCAATAGCTTATTATACTACAGCTTTACCCACGAGCGCTTAACTTCTTCGTTCATTATTCGTCCCCACGCGGTCATCTGCACTAAGCCCCGCCTCTCATAGTCTACATATAGCAATATTGCTATTGCTATACTACGGGACTAATAATGAACGAAGAAGTTAAGCGCTCGTGGTTTTACCTATCTGACATGCGTTTTGACGCCGCATGTTAGTCATTCCTATGTTTTGTCAGTAGTGCAGCTACTGATAATAATCGCGATTTATTTGTATTATGTGCAATATGCAGTGGCCGTATCCGACTACTCACTGTATTCTGTAGCAATGCAGGCCGCGAGCTGTGGGCGGGCCAGTTATATTACCGTATTGGCTAAGCGAGACAAGTTGTAGGACATATAAGACGCTTGACTTGGTCATCATTGTGTCAATACGACTCACCATATACTACACATTTTCCTCGTTGTCTTCCTTTCATTAATACCTTTAATAAATGCCCATATGTTATACATGTTCGCCGCCTGTGCAGAATAACTGTAGCGCATGTTTATCCACGCCACCCCATGTTACCCGAAGGTTAGGCCTCGTATTTATGCGTATGCTGGGTCATAAAATGCAGCTATTCACAACGATGGTCTGAACGGCATCGCGTCACCATACATCGTTGTTGACCTTGTCAGACACTTGACGTTCCCTCTGAAAGGAGTCGTTTGTTTGCAACATCGTAAACCAAACAGTTTTACGGGTGGGTTGGATCGAGAGACGCGTCCGAGGTCAGAAACCAGTGTTCTCTTAACGTCAGACTCGAGATCAAACTGCTATGTGTATAACTATGTTTAATAGACCAAAGAGATTAGACATATTTGAACATATTCCAAATAATATATTACAGCCAGGTAAGAGTTATTTATCGTTTTGTACTCATAGCAAATATGATTTGCATAGTCACACATCTCGACTCATTGTTCGCTTTGACGCCTTTGTTATTGATTCATCATTTATTTCCTGTTTTGTCGTTGCAGAAAAGGTGGGCATTTCCACAGTGCACAGAGAAGCCTTGGGGGCTATACTGCCCGACCCGTCGGCTGTGCCATTGAATCCACAAGACGGATTACCCAGGAAAAACCAATTCATCGCCAGAATCGCCCCAGCGGTGGCAAAGCCCACCTATCTGGAATCCCGTGAGACACTGCTGAAAGCGGTTCAAACTCGCCCGGTAGACGCGACGAACTGTGCTCTACTGTTCAATGGAGATGAGAATGAGATTCACCGGGCGAAAATATATCAAAAAGAACACCCAAAGGTCATAGTTGAGGACGCCGCCTACGTGGAGGGTGCTCGCGACTGCGCCACCTTTCGGCGAGATCAAGGCTACATCTCATCGAGTCTCACGGAGGAAGAGCGAGACTTCCCTCTGGCCTACAGTATTGTCATGTATAAAAACGTGGAGCAGACAGAGCGACTCCTGCGCGCCATCTACCGGCCGCAGAACTATTACTGCATCCACGTGGACGCCAAGTCCACACCGGAAGTTCAAGATGGCGTCCGGGCCATTGTCAGTTGCTTTGACAACGTCATGGTGTCGTCCAAGTCGACCAAGGTGGCTTGGGGCACGTACTCCGTGCTGGAGGCAGATCTCTTCTGTATGGAAGACTTATTAAAGATGTCGTCCAAGTGGAAGTACTTCATCAACTTGACGGGGCAGGAGTGGCCGCTCAAGACGAATCTACAACTAGTGCAGGTCTTGCAGGCGGTGAACGGAGCTAATCTCATTATTGGAACAGTTAAAGGGTGAGCCCACACTCAACTGGGATTATATCTGACCCTGAGCGAGCCCTCACGGCCACGTCACTTCGCTACTGCAGCCAGAACGATAATGTCACCCTTTGACCCATGACCCTAACAATCCCTGTAACTATAGCTGTATAACTCAACATAATAATATCATATCGCATATCACCCTTATACACGTCCTCTGATGCATAATACTGGGGCTTTGTATCGCCACATTGAAGATCGGTCACATACATATCAGTACAGATACCAACATGCTTTACACGTGTTCGGTCTATATATATGAGCATGTAACAAATCATTATTCAGTAAAATCAAGATGCCCATACAGTATTCCACCTACATCATGATCTTTTGAAGAAATCTTTTGAAGAAATGTCGTGGACATATTATCAAACTATTGATAACAAGAGCTATGTTATAATACTTAAAATAGGAAACACGGCGGCAATCCCCGCAGTTTGAGGACGTAGTACACAAGAAAGCCATATTTTTTTTCCATGCGAGAGGCACCAGTAATTTTGTTCTTATAATTTAATTCATCATTTCCATTCAAAACATTATATGAGGGAAAAGATTACTGTATGAGTCACTTTAAATAATAATAATTCTTCTTCTTCTTTTTCTCCGTCTTGTTCTTCCTCTTATTGTTACTATTGTTAATATATTATTGTTATTATTATTGTCACTATTATTGTTATTGTTACTATTGTTAATATATTATTGTTATTATCATTGTTATTATTATTGTTATTGTTACTATTGTTATTGTTAATATATTATTGTTATTATTATTGTTTATATTATTGTTATTGTTATTATTATAATTATTATACATGTCATCACGTCAAGGACCACGTTAAGCTTCGTTCAGCCTTGACATTTGAGTGTTTTCCGTTCAGGAGTGATCCCACCCGATACAAGTGGTACCACGGGGGCCGCCTCAGACCGCCACCCCCGGACAACGTCACCCTCTGCAAGGGGCCAGTTCACGTGTTCGCCACCAGGGGATACGTGGACTTTATCTTCCAGCCTAAAGGTCAAGCATTCCTGGAATGGATCAAGAGCACAACCATTCCGGATGAGTCCTTCTTCGCCTCTCTCAACCACAGTCCGGATTACGGGGTACCTGGAGCGTATAGAGGTGAGTCCGGATTACGGGGAACCTGGAGCGTATAGAGGTGAGTCCGGATGACGGGGTATCTGGAGCGTATAGAGGTGAGTCTGGATTACGGGGAACCTGGAGCGTACAGAGGTGAGTCCGGATTACGGGGAACCTGGAGCATATAGAGGTGAGTCCGGATTACGGGGTACCTGGAGCGTATAGAGGTGAGTCCGGATTACGGGGTACCTGGAGCGTATAGAGGTGAGTCTGGATTACGGGGTACCTGGAGCGTATAGAGGTGAGTCCGGATTATGGGGAACCTGGAGCGTACAGAGGTGAGTCCGGATTACGGGGTACCTGGAGCGTATAGAGGTGAGTCCGGATTACGGGGAAGCTGGAGCGTATAGAGGTGAGTCCGGATGACGGTTACCTGGAGCGTATAGAGGTGAGTCTGGATTACGGGGTACCTGGGACGTATAGAGGTGAGTCCGGATTACGGGGAACCTGGAGCGCATAGAGGTGAGTCCGGATGACGGGGTACCTGGAGCGTATAGAGGTGAGTCCGGATTACGGGGTACCTGGAGCGTATAGAGGTGAGTCCGGATTACGAGGAACCTGGAGCGTATAGAGGTGAGTCCGGATGACGGTTACCTGGAGCGTATAGAGGTGAGTCCGGATTACGGGGTACCTGGAGCGTATAGAGGTGAGTCCGGATTACGGGGAACCTGGAGCGTATAGAGGTGAGTCCGGATGACGGTTACCTGGAGCGTATCGAGGTGAGTCTGGCTTACGGGGTACCTGGAGCGTATAGAGGTGAGTCCGGATTGCGGGGAACCTGGAGCGTATAGAGGTGAGTCCGGATTACGGGGTACCTGGAGCGTATAGAGGTGAGTCCGGATTCCGGGGTACCTGGAGCGTATAGAGGTGAGTCCGGATTACGGGGAACCTGGAGCGTATCGAGGTGAGTCTGGCTTACGGGGTACCTGGAGCGTATAGAGGTGAGTCCGGATTACGGGGTACCTGGAGCGTATAGAGGTGAGTCCGGATTACGGGGAACCTGAAGCGTATAGAGGTGAGTCCGGATGACGGTTACCTGGAGCGTATAGAGGCGAATCCGGATTACGGGGTACCTGGAGCGTATAGAGGTGAGTCCGGATTACGGGGAACCTGGAGCGTATAGAAGTGAGTCCGGATGACGGTTACCTGGAGCGTATCGAGGTGAGTCTGGCTTACGGGGTACCTGGAGCGTATAGAGGTGAGTCCGGATTACGGGGAACCTGGAGCGTATAGAGGTGAGTCCGGATTACGGGGTACCTGGAGCGTATAGAGGTGAGTCCGGATTACGGGGAACCTGGAGCGTATAGAGGTGAGTCCAGATTACGGGGAACCTGGAGCGTATAGAGGTGAGTCCGGATGACGGTTACCTGGAGTGTATAGAGGTGAGCCTGGATTACGGGGTACCTGGAGCGTATAGAGGTGAGTCCGGATTACGGGAAACCTGGAGCGTATGGAGGTGAGTCCGGATTACGGGGTACCTGGAGCGTATAGAGGTGAGTCCGGATTACGGGGAAGCTGGAGCGTATAGAGGTGAGTCCGGATGACGGTTACCTGGAGCGTATAGAGGTGAGTCTGGATTACGGGGTACCTGGGACGTATAGAGGTGAGTCCGGATTACGGGGAACCTGGAGCGTATAGAGGTGAGTCCGGATGACGGGGTACCTGGAGCGTACAGAGGTGAGTCCGGATTACGGGGTACCTGGAGCGTATAGAGGTGAGTCCGGATTACGGGGAACCTGGAGCGTATAGAGGTGAGTCCGGATTACGGGGTACCTGGAGCGTATAGAGGTGAGTCCGGATTACGGGGAACCTGAAGCGTATAGAGGTGAGTCCGGATGACGGTTACCTGGAGCGTATAGAGGCGAGTCCGGATTACGGGGTACCTGGAGCGTATAGAGGTGAGTCCGGATTATGGGGAACCTGGAGCGTATCGAGGTGAGTCTGGCTTACGGGGTACCTGGAGCGTATAGAGGTGAGTCCGGATTACGGGGAACCTGGAGCGTATAGAGGTGAGTCCGGATTACGGGGTACCTGGAGCGTATAGAGGTGAGTCCGGATTACGGGGAACCTGAAGCGTATAGAGGTGAGTCCGGATGACGGTTACCTGGAGCGTATAGAGGCGAGTCCGGATTACGGGGTACCTGGAGCGTATAGAGGTGAGTCCGGATTACGGGGAACCTGGAGCGTATAGAAGTGAGTCCGGATGACGGTTACCTGGAGCGTATCGAGGTGAGTCTGGCTTACGGGGTACCTGGAGCGTATAGAGGTGAGTCCGGATTACGGGGAACCTGGAGCATATAGAGGTGAGTCCGGATTACGGGGTACCTGGAGCGTATAGAGGTGAGTCCGGATTACGGGGAACCTGGAGCGTATAGAGGTGAGTCCGGATGACGGGGTATCTGGAGCGTATAGAGGTGAGTCTGGATTACGGGGAACCTGGAGCGTACAGAGGTGAGTCCGGATTACGGGGAACCTGGAGCATATAGAGGTGAGTCCGGATTACGGGGTACCTGGAGCGTATAGAGGTGAGTCCGGATTACGGGGTACCTGGAGCGTATAGAGGTGAGTCTGGATTACGGGGTACCTGGAGCGTATAGAGGCGAGTCCGGATTATGGGGAACCTGGAGCGTACAGAGGTGAGTCCGGATTACGGGGTACCTGGAGCGTATAGAGGTGAGTCCGGATTACGGGGAAGCTGGAGCGTATAGAGGTGAGTCCGGATGACGGTTACCTGGAGCGTATAGAGGCGAGTCCGGATGACGGTTACCTGGAGCGTATAGAGGTGAGTCTGGATTACGGGGTACCTGGGACGTATAGAGGTGAGTCCGGATTGCGGGGAACCTGGAGCGTATAGAGGTGAGTCCGGATTACGGGGTACCTGGAGCGTATAGAGGTGAGTCCGGATGACGGGGTACCTGGAGCGTATTGAGGTGAGTCCGGATTACGGGGAACCTGGAGCGTATCGAGGTGAGTCTGGCTTACGGGGTACCTGGAGCGTATAGAGGTGAGTCCGGATTACGGGGAACCTGGAGCGTATAGAGGTGAGTCCGGATTACGGGGTACCTGGAGCGTATAGAGGTGAGTCCGGATTACGGGGAACCTGAAGCGTATAGAGGTGAGTCCGGATGACGGTTACCTGGAGCGTATAGAGGCGAATCCGGATTACGGGGTACCTGGAGCGTATAGAGGTGAGTCCGGATTACGGGGAACCTGGAGCGTATAGAAGTGAGTCCGGATGACGGTTACCTGGAGCGTATCGAGGTGAGTCTGGCTTACGGGGTACCTGGAGCGTATAGAGGTGAGTCCGGATTACGGGGAACCTGGAGCGTATAGAGGTGAGTCCGGATTACGGGGTACCTGGAGCGTATAGAGGTGAGTCCGGATTACGGGAAACCTGGAGCGTATGGAGGTGAGTCCGGATTACGGGGTACCTGGAGCGTATAGAGGTGAGTCCGGATTACGGGGAAGCTGGAGCGTATAGAGGTGAGTCCGGATGACGGTTACCTGGAGCGTATAGAGGTGAGTCTGGATTACGGGGTACCTGGGACGTATAGAGGTGAGTCCGGATTACGGGGAACCTGGAGCGTATAGAGGTGAGTCCGGATGACGGGGTACCTGGAGCGTACAGAGGTGAGTCCGGATTACGGGGTACCTGGAGCGTATAGAGGTGAGTCCGGATTACGGGGAACCTGGAGCGTATAGAGGTGAGTCCGGATTACGGGGTACCTGGAGCGTATAGAGGTGAGTCCGGATTACGGGGAACCTGAAGCGTATAGAGGTGAGTCCGGATGACGGTTACCTGGAGCGTATAGAGGCGAGTCCGGATTACGGGGTACCTGGAGCGTATAGAGGTGAGTCCGGATTATGGGGAACCTGGAGCGTATCGAGGTGAGTCTGGCTTACGGGGTACCTGGAGCGTATAGAGGTGAGTCCGGATTACGGGGAACCTGGAGCGTATAGAGGTGAGTCCGGATTACGGGGTACCTGGAGCGTATAGAGGTGAGTCCGGATTACGGGGAACCTGAAGCGTATAGAGGTGAGTCCGGATGACGGTTACCTGGAGCGTATAGAGGCGAGTCCGGACTACGGGGTACCTGGAGCGTATAGAGGTGAGTCCGGATTACGGGGAACCTGGAGCGTATAGAAGTGAGTCCGGATGACGGTTACCTGGAGCGTATCGAGGTGAGTCTGGCTTACGGGGTACCTGGAGCGTATAGAGGTGAGTCCGGATTACGGGGAACCTGGAGCATATAGAGGTGAGTCCGGATTACGGGGTACCTGGAGCGTATAGAGGTGAGTCCGGATTACGGGGAACCTGGAGCGTATAGAGGTGAGTCCGGATGACGGGGTATCTGGAGCGTATAGAGGTGAGTCTGGATTACGGGGAACCTGGAGCGTACAGAGGTGAGTCCGGATTACGGGGAACCTGGAGCATATAGAGGTGAGTCCGGATTACGGGGTACCTGGAGCGTATAGAGGTGAGTCCGGATTACGGGGTACCTGGAGCGTATAGAGGTGAGTCTGGATTACGGGGTACCTGGAGCGTATAGAGGCGAGTCCGGATTATGGGGAACCTGGAGCGTACAGAGGTGAGTCCGGATTACGGGGTACCTGGAGCGTATAGAGGTGAGTCCGGATTACGGGGAAGCTGGAGCGTATAGAGGTGAGTCCGGATGACGGTTACCTGGAGCGTATAGAGGTGAGTCTGGATTACGGGGTACCTGGGACGTATAGAGGTGAGTCCGGATTACGGGGAACCTGGAGCGTATAGTGGTGAGTCCGGATGACGGGGTACCTGGAGCGTATAGAGGTGAGTCCGGATGACGGTTACCTGGAGCGTATCGAGGTGAGTCTGGCTTACGGGGTACCTGGAGCGTATAGAGGTGAGTCCGGATTGCGGGGAACCTGGAGCGTATAGAGGTGAGTCCGGATTACGGGGTACCTGGAGCGTATAGAGGTGAGTCCGGATTCCGGGGTACCTGGAGCGTATTGAGGTGAGTCCGGATTACGGGGAACCTGGAGCGTATCGAGGTGAGTCTGGCTTACGGGGTACCTGGAGCGTATAGAGGTGAGTCCGGATTACGGGGAACCTGGAGCGTATAGAGGTGAGTCCGGATTACGGGGTACCTGGAGCGTATAGAGGTGAGTCCGGATTACGGGGAACCTGAAGCGTATAGAGGTGAGTCCGGATGACGGTTACCTGGAGCGTATAGAGGCGAATCCGGATTACGGGGTACCTGGAGCGTATAGAGGTGAGTCCGGATTACGGGAAACCTGGAGCGTATGGAGGTGAGTCCGGATTACGGGGTACCTGGAGCGTATAGAGGTGAGTCCGGATTACGGGGAAGCTGGAGCGTATAGAGGTGAGTCCGGATGACGGTTACCTGGAGCGTATAGAGGTGAGTCTGGATTACGGGGTACCTGGGACGTATAGAGGTGAGTCCGGATTACGGGGAACCTGGAGCGTATAGAGGTGAGTCCGGATGACGGGGTACCTGGAGCGTACAGAGGTGAGTCCGGATTACGGGGTACCTGGAGCGTATAGAGGTGAGTCCGGATTACGGGGAACCTGGAGCGTATAGAGGTGAGTCCGGATTACGGGGTACCTGGAGCGTATAGAGGTGAGTCCGGATTACGGGGAACCTGAAGCGTATAGAGGTGAGTCCGGATGACGGTTACCTGGAGCGTATAGAGGCGAGTCCGGATTACGGGGTACCTGGAGCGTATAGAGGTGAGTCCGGATTATGGGGAACCTGGAGCGTATCGAGGTGAGTCTGGCTTACGGGGTACCTGGAGCGTATAGAGGTGAGTCCGGATTACGGGGAACCTGGAGCGTATAGAGGTGAGTCCGGATTACGGGGTACCTGGAGCGTATAGAGGTGAGTCCGGATTACGGGGAACCTGAAGCGTATAGAGGTGAGTCCGGATGACGGTTACCTGGAGCGTATAGAGGCGAGTCCGGATTACGGGGTACCTGGAGCGTATAGAGGTGAGTCCGGATTACGGGGAACCTGGAGCGTATAGAAGTGAGTCCGGATGACGGTTACCTGGAGCGTATCGAGGTGAGTCTGGCTTACGGGGTACCTGGAGCGTATAGAGGTGAGTCCGGATTACGGGGAACCTGGAGCATATAGAGGTGAGTCCGGATTACGGGGTACCTGGAGCGTATAGAGGTGAGTCCGGATTACGGGGAACCTGGAGCGTATAGAGGTGAGTCCGGATGACGGGGTATCTGGAGCGTATAGAGGTGAGTCTGGATTACGGGGAACCTGGAGCGTACAGAGGTGAGTCCGGATTACGGGGAACCTGGAGCATATAGAGGTGAGTCCGGATTACGGGGTACCTGGAGCGTATAGAGGTGAGTCCGGATTACGGGGTACCTGGAGCGTATAGAGGTGAGTCTGGATTACGGGGTACCTGGAGCGTATAGAGGCGAGTCCGGATTATGGGGAACCTGGAGCGTACAGAGGTGAGTCCGGATTACGGGGTACCTGGAGCGTATAGAGGTGAGTCCGGATTACGGGGAAGCTGGAGCGTATAGAGGTGAGTCCGGATGACGGTTACCTGGAGCGTATAGAGGTGAGTCTGGATTACGGGGTACCTGGGACGTATAGAGGTGAGTCCGGATTACGGGGAACCTGGAGCGTATAGTGGTGAGTCCGGATGACGGGGTACCTGGAGCGTATAGAGGTGAGTCCGGATGACGGTTACCTGGAGCGTATCGAGGTGAGTCTGGCTTACGGGGTACCTGGAGCGTATAGAGGTGAGTCCGGATTGCGGGGAACCTGGAGCGTATAGAGGTGAGTCCGGATTACGGGGTACCTGGAGCGTATAGAGGTGAGTCCGGATTCCGGGGTACCTGGAGCGTATTGAGGTGAGTCCGGATTACGGGGAACCTGGAGCGTATCGAGGTGAGTCTGGCTTACGGGGTACCTGGAGCGTATAGAGGTGAGTCCGGATTACGGGGAACCTGGAGCGTATAGAGGTGAGTCCGGATTACGGGGTACCTGGAGCGTATAGAGGTGAGTCCGGATTACGGGGAACCTGAAGCGTATAGAGGTGAGTCCGGATGACGGTTACCTGGAGCGTATAGAGGCGAATCCGGATTACGGGGTACCTGGAGCGTATAGAGGTGAGTCCGGATTACGGGGAACCTGGAGCGTATAGAAGTGAGTCCGGATGACGGTTACCTGGAGCGTATCGAGGTGAGTCTGGCTTACGGGGTACCTGGAGCGTATAGAGGTGAGTCCGGATTACGGGGAACCTGGAGCGTATAGAGGTGAGTCCGGATTACGGGGTACCTGGAGCGTATAGAGGTGAGTCCGGATTACGGGGAACCTGGAGCGTATAGAGGTGAGTCCGGATGACGGTTACCTGGAGTGTATAGAGGTGAGTCCGGATGACGGTTACCTGGAGTGTATAGAGGTGAGCCTGGATTACGGGGTACCTGGAGCGTATAGAGGTGAGTCCGGATTACGGGAAACCTGGAGCGTATGGAGGTGAGTCCGGATTACGGGGTACCTGGAGCGTATAGAGGTGAGTCCGGATTACGGGGAAGCTGGAGCGTATAGAGGTGAGTCCGGATGACGGTTACCTGGAGCGTATAGAGGTGAGTCTGGATTACGGGGTACCTGGGACGTATAGAGGTGAGTCCGGATTACGGGGAACCTGGAGCGTATAGAGGTGAGTCCGGATGACGGGGTACCTGGAGCGTATAGAGGTGAGTCCGGATTACGGGGTACCTGGAGCGTATAGAGGTGAGTCCGGATTACGGGGAACCTGGAGCGTATAGAGGTGAGTCCGGATTACGGGGTACCTGGAGCGTATAGAGGTGAGTCCGGATTACGGGGAACCTGAAGCGTATAGAGGTGAGTCCGGATGACGGTTACCTGGAGCGTATAGAGGCGAGTCCGGATTACGGGGTACCTGGAGCGTATAGAGGTGAGTCCGGATTACGGGGAACCTGGAGCGTATCGAGGTGAGTCTGGCTTACGGGGTACCTGGAGCGTATAGAGGTGAGTCCGGATTACGGGGAACCTGGAGCGTATAGAGGTGAGTCCGGATTACGGGGTACCTGGAGCGTATAGAGGTGAGTCCGGATTACGGGGAACCTGAAGCGTATAGAGGTGAGTCCGGATGACGGTTACCTGGAGCGTATAGAGGCGAGTCCGGATTACGGGGTACCTGGAGCGTATAGAGGTGAGTCCGGATTACGGGGAACCTGGAGCGTATAGAAGTGAGTCCGGATGACGGTTACCTGGAGCGTATCGAGGTGAGTCTGGCTTACGGGGTACCTGGAGCGTATAGAGGTGAGTCCGGATTACGGGGAACCTGGAGCGTATAGAGGTGAGTCCGGATTACGGGGTACCTGGAGCGTATAGAGGTGAGTCCGGATTACGGGGAACCTGGAGCGTATAGAGGTGAGTCCGGATTGCGGGGAACCTGGAGCGTATAGAGGTGAGTCCGGATGACGGTTACCTGGAGTGTATAGAGGTGAGCCTGGATTACGGGGTACCTGGAGCGTATAGAGGTGAGTCCGGATTACGGGAAACCTGGAGCGTATGGAGGTGAGTCCGGATTACGGGGTACCTGGAGCGTATAGAGGTGAGTCCGGATTACGGGGTACCCGGAGCGTATAGAGGTGAGTCCGGATTACGGTGTGCCTGGAGCGTATAGAGGTGAGTCCGGATTACAGGGTACCTGGAGTGTATAGAGGTGAGTCCGGATTACGGGGTATATGAAGCGTATAGAGGTGAGTCCGGATTACGGGGTACCTGAAGCGCATAGAGGCGAGTTCGGATTACGGGCTACCTGGGGTGTATAGAGGTGAGTCCGGATTACGGGGTACCTTGAGCGTATAGAGGTGAGTCCGGATGACGGTTACCTGGAGTGTATAGAGGTGAGCCTGGATTACGGGGTACCTGGAGCGTATAGAGGTGAGTCCGGATTACGGGAAACCTGGAGCGTATGGAGGTGAGTCCGGATTACGGGGTACCTGGAGCGTATAGAGGTGAGTCCGGATTACGGGGTACCCGGAGCGTATAGAGGTGAGTCCGGATTACGGTGTGCCTGGAGCGTATAGAGGTGAGTCCGGATTACAGGGTACCTGGAGTGTATAGAGGTGAGTCCGGATTACGGGGTATATGAAGCGTATAGAGGTGAGTCCGGATTACGGGGTACCTGAAGCGCATAGAGGCGAGTTCGGATTACGGGCTACCTGGGGTGTATAGAGGTGAGTCCGGATTACGGGGTACCTTGAGCGTATAGAGGTGAATCCGGATTACGGGGTACCTGGAGCGTATAGAGGCGAGTTCGGATTACGGGGTACCTGGGGTGTATAGAGGTGAGTCCGGATTACGGGGAACCTGGAGCGTATAGATGTGAGTCCGGATGACGGGGTACCTGGAGCGTATATAGGCGAGTCCGGATTACGGGATACCTGGAGCTTATTGAGGTGAGTCTGGATTACGTGATACCTGAAACGTATAGAGGTGAGTCTGGATTACGGGGTATAATAGAAATTACTGCATAATAGAAATACATAATTTCTATAATAGAAATACATAATTTAAATTATATATTTCTATTATATAAATTATATATTTCCGTGGATACATTTTCAGGTGAGCCGGAAATGGGAGAGAGCTACCCGAACTGGGCCAGGTTCAAGATCTGGGCGGCCACGTGGCTGAAGAAGGTTCACGGCTGTAAGGGCAAAATCGTCCACTCGATCTGTGTCTTCGGGGTTGGCGACCTCCCCAACCTCCGCTTCGACCACCGCCCGGAGCTGTTTCTGAACAAAATCCACCTGGATGGCAACAATCCTTTAGTCCTGGACTGTCTTGAGGAGTATACCGCCAACGTGACTCGCGCCGAGATCTCGGGATCAATTCAATTTAGCACTGCCAATTACACCTCTTACGACGTCGTGTGGAACCACAACCCTTCATAGCAGTGGTCGGGCTAGGCCTGGATCTGGTGTCCGGAGACGGAAGCCTCGTTCTGGTGCGATAACGCCGCTTCTTAAGCTGGATGTCAAGGACAAACTGGAATATCATATTAGATGAGGAGGAAGTTTAAGCTACGAGTTAGCTACGGGATTGCTACGTGTTAGCTACATTTTAGCTACGTCTTAGCAACGTCTTAGCCATGTGTTAGCTACGGGTTAGCTACGTCTTAGCCATGTCTTAGCTACGGGTTAGCTACGTCTTAGCCATGTCTTAGCTACGGGTTAGCTACATGGCGCATTATGGCTATGACGTTGTGTCGGTGAACATTAAGGGCGCAGGACCTAGAGCAGGGTGCTCAGACTATAGTGTGTGTTCAATGCTTACATTTGACACCACCCACACATACCGGTACCTAACTCATGTTCCATACCATCTGTATATGTCCAGACAGGTACCAGGTGTGTGTTCACCTGGTGTGTGGGTGTATATGTGTCTGCATGTCTGTGGGTGTATATGTGTCTACTTTTGGGCATAATTGATTTCCATCGATTGTCCCGAATGACTTCAAATTGATTGAGATGATTGCCACGTTATAAAGACCTTCACCCCGCGGCTTGGTGCGCAGCGACTAAATCCTTCCTCTCCATTGGCGGATTTACCGACAAAACAGACGGATACTGTAGATAATAGCATAGCCCAATGCCAAAAAGTGTGTGAAAGGCTTTGACCAGAAAAGCTTTGCCCAGAGAGGCGATTATATTTGTTTGAACATTATGTCATATGTGCACAGTGTACTGTGAGGTATATGTGTACAGGGTACTGTGAGGTATATGTGCTGCGTAACGTTGGCTATTGATTTCGTCTACGACAGATGTAGCGTCTTGCTGTCGCTATATCGAAATTACCCGCTAGATGGGGGCACCATTAATCCAGCCAGTAGCTGCAGAACGGCCCACCAAGTGGCGCCACTGGTGACCTAAACATTTCTTTATATTGTCGCCCCTCCCAGTGTGGCCCAGTAGAGACAGATGTTGATTTGTAAAATGCTATGCCGATATCAGTAATAACTGTTCTTGCTTCATTGTATTCTGTGAATAAAACAGCTTCCTGCGGGTTGATTGTGTGGATTGTGGAAATAAAAACGCCAAAGCATCAGAATTAGATTCATGTTATTTGGTCGAGCATTCATAAGGGGAACAAGCAAAAATACAATATTAGTAATATTGTGACAAAATGTTGGAATGTAATGTGCACTAAATGTTAAGGAAAATGTACGTCATATGTAATACAATGTTGAAATGTATTGTGTATTGGGTTGAGTATTTATTTCATGGATATATATAGAATAAGAAAAGATTTGGTCATCAAGTAAAGGAAATGGACAGCGTAATCTGATCACAGTGCGGACACACGAGCGGGCGATAATAGAAGAATGTGACAACTTCGAGTTGGTTTAACAGGTCACACGCCTTATCACAGCTTGTACTCACCGGAATTCTATAGATTATCCATGGTTTATCCATTCTGAGGTATTTTGGACAACATAATAGTCAAGTTTAAGTAAGAATAAGAGTGAAATCTTTGTTCACCGTCGCGGGCCCAACTCACCAATAAGTTGACAAATGGATGAACTCACCAAAACGTGAGTTGGTCACGTGACCAGTCAGAGCCTATAAAAGGCGGGCATGAGCGTTGTACGGGACAGTCTGCTCTTGGCTGCTGTCCGTGTGGTACGATATATTTTGGCATATGAGTTACTTTACGGAATTATTAACACACGCTAATATTTATCTTTAGCAGGCTATAATTAAGGAAACCTAGATGGGTCGAATGTTGGAGCGCGCATATCTTAGGTAGATCCAGAGAGTAAAAGGTGCACTTGGGTAAATTAGCATAAGTAAATACCCCCACGTGCCAATGTTTTGACAGGTGGTGACGTGGCAAGTAAGTGTGTTTACCTTAAATAAGCTTAGTTGTCGGAAATTGGTAATAACTGATGATCGAATTGGAACGTACTTAATAAAACTGTCGAAAGGAACTCACGACTTTTTACTAAAAGCTTTGGAAAAGCAACACAAATAAAATTGACGATAGGAGCGATTTTACTAAGCATAAAAGTTACGAGTAAAGTTCACGGTCTCCCATTGAATAATTCGAGTAGCCATCCTGACAAGATTCAACACTCGAGGCATTCACAACCTGAATACCGTAACATAATTTGGTGTCAGAAGTGGGATGTATTGATAGATTAGCTTAGTGAGTTAGCCATATAGCAAGTCTTTCCGCATACATCCTGTAGTACGGACCGGAGTCTTGGAAATGGACGGACCGGGAACTCGCTCGAAAACAGATCAGCGTGTTGAAAAAAGTAGTGAGATAGTCACTAACGAACCAAATGGGGAAACTAGGACTTCGACTATGGGAACTAATCAACAGAGTTGTAGAAAAATTCCCACCATCTTGGAAGGAGCAACAGGAGACTCTTCCGCGGTTATGGACACGCGTAGTCTAATCAAAGAAATCAGTAACGCCGTGAAGGATGAGGTATTGTCTACCGTGATGACTGCAATGAGGGAGATGAACAATCCACCCGCTGCGAGTAGATACGAGAGACGTCCTAATAGGATCCATTGGGAACAATCGCAACCAACCAACTTTGGAAGTCAAGCACCACAACCGAATTTGGAAAGACCAAACGAAGGAGATTGGGGCGAAGACAGTGAGACCCACGGAATAAGAGAAGACTTTGCCCATCGGAGGCGACAGCAAACAGGAGCTAAGCTACCACCATTCACAGGGAAGGAGACTTGGGATGTATGGTACAACCGCTTCAAAGATGTAGCCATATTAAACAGATGGACCGACGAGGAAAGACTCTGTGAACTGCTTCCCCGATTGCAAGGAGATGCCGGAGAATTTGTCTATGGCCAACTGACGCCTGGTACACGGCAAAGTTTCGACTTGCTCATCGACGAGTTAAACAGCCGATTTAGGGTCGTGGAAACCAGGAAAACATTCAGAACTAAATTTAACAATCGTTACCAATATGTAGGAGAGAGTATTGAAGAATACGCCGCTGAACTTAAACGATTGTACAACAAGGCCTTTCCCCACAGAGATATGCAAACCCGCAACGAAGACTTGTTAAGAAAATTCCTTGATGGGTTGGACGATGAAAAAACTAGATTCCATGTGGAATATGTAAAAGAGCCAGAGGATATGGAGCAGGCGGTATATGAAGTCGTGCACTTGGAAGAAATTAAAAAGAGAGCAGGTCGCGAGCAGGCATACGAACAAAGATATAAAAAACCAGTTCGTGCTCTAAAACCCTCAGCCCAAGGTAACGAAGAAGAAAAGATATACGAAAAAGAAAGTACAGAGAGAATAGCAAGGACTCCCGCTAAAGCAAATAAACACAAAGTCATCACAAATAATCTTACATCTTTGGATAAAACAGAGACTGCAAGTGGAGAAAGAAATGACGTAAAAGAGATCGATGGTGATCAAAAGAAAAATGGAGAGCTGAAGGAATTAACTTCACTCATGAGCAAGTTATGTAGCAGTGTAGACGATCTACGTAAAGAATGTCAACAAGACCGCAGATACAAGCAAACCCAAGAGGCAGTGCCAAACAAAAGACAGTATGCATACCAGCCAAAGGGGCAATTTAAATCAAGTAAACGAAGTTGCTTTAGATGTGGGAAAGACGATCATTTCATAAAGGAGTGTCCTTACCCAATAGTGAGAGGTGAAGCACAGGTTGCTGTACAACCTCACAGGTCAGTTCAGAGTGAAAGGTCCATGAAGCAGAGAGCGAATGCACAGAACGGTTGGCAACCAAACTCCGTAGATTCCCAAGTTAATTTAAACTAGTGGGGACCGTCTCTGATGGCCAAGAGTCGGTCGGTAAACAAGAGAAACAAATAAATGAGGCGACCCGCAGAACCGAGAGTGAGCAGCACCCGCAACAATGTTTCCTTTTAGAGTACGAGAATAAAGCGATGACGCAAAAGAAGATTCCCAAAATAGCAGGCTTGTACGTAAAAGGAAAAGTTGAAGACAATGATAGGCTATATGGTTCACGGTAGATACAGGAGCAACGAAAACTATATTGTCAAAGCGTTTTTATGGAAATATGACAGAAGAAAGCAGACCAAAATTAAACAAGAAGAAATCAAGGACAGTATTAGAACAAGCCGGGGGCATACCCTTGATTGAATATGGGAGTACGACTATGCAGATTGAAATTGGCGAATTTCGCAAAGAGTTGGAAGTCACAATAGGGGACATAAAAGACGATATACTGCTGGGCTTAGACATAGGGACAATCGATGTCTTGATGAGCAAAGGGATAATAGAGATAGACAATAAATCAACACCATTTGTCCAAGTGAAGTCAGTGCAACCTAGGACAGTGTCTGTGGCCGAGACATACAAAATCCCAGGGTATGCGGAGATGATTATAAAGAGTCAAGTAGAAGATTTAAAAAGTATACAGCCAAGAGACAGGAGTAGGGCTATCATAGAGCCGGTCTCGAATTTTGTGGAGAGATATTCTGTACTTCCAGCATGTAGTCTCGTAGATGTGAGTCAGAGTAATGTTGTTGGCATGAGGGTATTGAACCCAAATGCACATTCGGTGACAATTAGACAAGGGGCAATCATTGGAGTGATTGAGCCCGATGATGGAACACGAGAAGTGCTATACAGTGCTGAGAATGAAGATGAAGTGGATAATTTCGATTCAGTAAGAAGACTGAAGTTTATCGAGAAAGACACGCAGTTTAACGGAACATATGAATTAGGATGAGAGTTGGCCACTACTAAAACTAGTGTGAGACGCACTGGGAGTCAGAGGCATGTGACAGTGGAGAATACTGTTAACAGCGAACTGAAACCTGGGAAAGTTGTTCCTATGGTGACTCAAAGAGAGTGTGAAAAACTAGTGAGTGAAACCAACTCTTTGGTAGGAGTGCCTCCACATCTAAAAGAGATGTTCATTAAAACGGCTGAAGGGAGGAGTGACATGGAAAGACGATCAATAGAAAAGCTTCTAAAAGATTACCAAGACATTTTTTCTACAGATGATAACGATCTTGGATGTACTAAACTCGTACAACACGAGATAGACACAGCAGGAGCAAAACCGATACGATCGCCACCCCATCGCGTCCCCATAAAGTACATGGATGAGGAGAAAAAAGCAATTGAGCAATTAAAGTCAAAAGGAGTTATACAAGAATCTAGTTCGCCTTGGGCGTCGCCTATAGTATTAGTAGCCAAGAAATGCGGCCAGATGCGCTTATGTGTTGATTACAGAAAACTGAACTCAGTGACTCGGAAAGATGCGTACCCTTTACCAAATATACAAACGTGCATCGATACAATGTCTGGAGCCACCATCTTTTCAACCCTAGATATGACTTCGGGTTATCATCAAATTCCGTTGAAGACAGCAGACGTAGAAAAGACGGCGTTTATCACCAAATATGGACTCTTTCAGTATAAGACAATGCCATTCGGTTTGTCAAATGGAACAGCCACTTGTCAACGATTGATGGAGTTAGCCTTAAAGGGATTGCAATGGAGGACATGCCTCATCTATTTGGACGATATCATTATATTTGGGTCATCATTCGAAGAACATTTAGACAGATTACGAGAGGTTCTAGAACGAATAAAATCGGCTAGTTTAAAATTAAAACCACAAAAGTGTGAGCTCTTCAAATCTGAGGTTACATTTTTGGGACACGTCGTATCTGGTGATGGAATTCGCCCTAACCCACAACTTACCGCCAAAGTGGTGGAATGGAAGATTCCGGGAAATGTAACTGAAGTAAAACAGTTTCTAGGTCTCTGCTCGTACTATAGAAGATTCGTGAAAAACTTCTCGAGCATCGCTAAACCTCTGATTGACTTAACAAAGCAAGACTCCACGCTGAACTGGACATCATCTTGTCAAGAGGCCTTTGTCAAGCTTAAACAAAGACTTACCGGTACGGAAATCATGGCTTACCCTCAGCCGAACGAGAAATTCATAATTGATACTGATGCCTGCGACAGCAGTATAGGATGCGTGATCTCGCAAGTACAAAATGGTCGGGAGAGAGTCATAGCCTATGGAAGCCGTTCATTAAACAAGGCAGAAAAAAACTATTGTGTGACAGACAGAGAGTTGCTAGCTTTAAGCTACTTTATAGAGTACTACAGACATTATTTACTTGGTAGTCATTTTGTAGCTCGTACGGATCATCAAGCTCTCAAGTGGTTGTTCAGCCTGAAGGAACCAAAGGGTCGGATAGCACGGTGGTTGGAGATACTAGCTCAGTATGATTTCACTGTGGAATATAGGCCCGGAAAGCAACACAGTAATGCTGATGCCATGTCGAGATGTCCTAACCCTCAAGAATGTGAGTGCCCGGATCAAGATAATTTGGAAGAGCTTAACTGTGGACCGTGTAAGAAATGCATTAAAAGAACAAACGAGATGCACAGTACCTGGCAAGAGCAGAAGGAGTGTATCAGACTCACCAGAACGCAAGGAACAGAAACAAAGCCCAAGAACCTCAAGCAGAGAGTCTTACGACTATGGATGTTCTTGCTGTGCATAATGCAGTATCAATGTATTCAAATGAGAGAAAGGGTGTGGAAACTCGGAATGACATTACAGATAAGCAATAAGCCACAAGATACGGTGGTACATCGGCCGCTGGAAGACGACGGAAGGTGTAAGCCGAAAGTGGCACAAAACAGGGCAACGCAAGACCACAAGGCAGAGATAACGAAGAGCAACGTAAAATTGCCTTGGTGGCGAAGTATATTAGGAAATAAAATTAAATGTGCAGTAGGCAAAGTAGTCACTAACAGTGTTAACGATGAATGTAGACGAGCGAGAGTAAACCAGGTTAGTACTAGGGGTCATTGGTTTACGGGCCATACAAACAAACAGCTGCAAGACATGCAAAGAAATGACCCAGACATAGGACCTGTCTATCGGTGGAAAAAGGGAAATCAGCGACCTAGAGGTGCGCCTATCGCCTCAGCGAGCCCCGAAACAAGACAGTATTGGAACTATTGGGCTGCTCTGGAGATAAAGGATGGACTACTTTTCAAACACGCGCACAAAGGCGACGGCACTGTTTCTTATCTTCAATTCCTAGTGCCAAAAGGATTAAGAGCAAATATTATGTACAATATGCATGACTATATTATCGGCTCATTTGGGAAAAAAGAAAACGGTGGAAAAGATACTTCAACGGTTCTACTGGTATAACCTGCGTGAGGATGTAAAGCTTTGGATAAAGAAGTGTGACAACTGTGCAGCAAACAACAAGCCTAACAAGCTTCCGAAAGCGACACTTGGGGATATGCGAGTGGGAGCACCAATGGACAGGGTCTCCATTGATATACTAGGGCCATTACCTAAGACGAGAAGGGGAAATGTTTATATCTTAGTACTGGTAGATGCTTTCTCAAAATGGACAGAAGCATATGCTATACCAGACCAGACAGCCGAAACTTGTGCTCAAGCAATAGTAGGAGAATTCATTTCCAGATTTGGATGTCCATTGCAAATCCACACAGATCAAGGGAGAAATTTCGAGAGTAAACTATTCTATGAGATGTGTAAACTATTAGAGATTAAAAAGACACGTACATCACCTAGACACCCAGAAGGAAATGGACAAGTGGAACGAGCCAACCAAGTGATAGTAAAGATGATAAGAGCATACATAACAGATCAACAAGACTGGGATATACATCTTGAACTTCTAACAGCGGCTTACCGGGCCACGGTACATGAGAGCACAAGAATGACCCCCAATATGGTTATGATGGTACGGGAGATCCATTTTCCTACTGAAGTAGTGACTTTAGAAGATAAAGAAAAATACAGTAAACAAACATACTGTGGAGAGTACATTGAAAGTCTAAGAAACAGCCTCAGCAAAATACACCAGACTGTAAGAGAAAACTTGCAAAAAGCCACAAAACGACAACAAGAAGCGTACGACACTACAGTAGCAATGCATACATATAGACCAGGAGATATGGTTTGGCTTCGGTATGAAACTAGAGAGGAAGGAATCTGTCCTAAGCTGCAAAAGCCATACAGTGGACCAGTGGTAGTAGTAAAACCCCTAAGTCAACTCGACTATGTAATACAAACCAGCAAAAAGGGAGACCGAAAAGTAGTTCACCACAATAAGCTGAAACCCTACGAAGGAGATAATCAACCATCTTGGGCTTTGAAAGTTGTGAAGAGCCTAAAATAGTGCTAAATGTTATATGTTGCAGGACTTATTACAAACGGAGCAAACACCCTGAGAAGATGAGAGGTCGAGCATACAAGTGCAACCAGTGCCAATGGGTCGGCGAAAAAAGCCATTGCCTAGATCACCACACCAGGGCCCACTGCACACCAAGGACTGCGCCTTTCAGTTGTCTTGCCTGCAACTTTTCGACGGGAACGAGCGTGAAACTGGATCGGCATATCGCCACAAGTCGCCATAAAGAAAAGGCAGCCAAGTTTGAAGAAACCTGGGAACGGAGATGTTCTCCGCCCCAGTATCTGGTGGAAAACTTTAGACTCTTGAGCCCGGAAAAGTCACGGAAAATGTGGGCCGACCGACGGAAAGAAGTAGGTGAGGAGTTGTCGCCAGTACAAAGAAAACTGTTGGAGGCTTTTGCATTGAAGCTAAAAAACGGCGAGCTCGACACTGTAAGTGCCGCTCTTCAAATAAGCGGGGTGACCGAGACGGAGATGGAACATGGGGAAGAGACGGCGGAAGATAGAGAGGAGAGTCCAGTGATAGAGGTGCATCAAGAATCAAGCCCTCACTGCACTAGCAGCAGTGATACTGATGGAGAAGAGAATGGAAGCGGCAATCCCAGTAGGAAGAGGGGCTGGAGCGAAGTGAGTGATTCCCAGTCATCAACGTGCGAGAATTATAAAAGAAGAAAGGCAACGACTGATGTAGAAGTAATTGCAAGTGGCCCTAACCAGGAGAAAGCAGCTGGACAAACGGAGGACAGGAGCACAAGAGGATTGGCTTATGAAAGAGGCATAAGGGCAGCGACATCCGAAGAAAAACGGCACACCAGGAAAGACAGTACTAGTAGAGAAAGGACGCCGGGGAAGAAACGCAAAGAAAGGGAACGAAGTGAGAGCGAAGGAGGCGCAAAGAGGCGGAAGAAGGATGAAGAGGCGAGGTCGGGAAAAGAGGTAACACAGGAAAGGAAGGACAAGCAAGCAGATCGGAAGACGGAACACAATGAGCAAGGGAACAAGAAGAGAAGCCACGCACACGAAGATGCAAAGGAGACAGGGAAAAAACAGGACAGGTTGCTTATGGAACCACAGTTAACAAAAAGGAATGAGACACCCACACAAGTAAAGAAAGTAAAACAGGTGGGCAAAGGAATCTCGAGACCATTAAACATAAGCATGGACGAAGAAAGAAAACAAGAGAGTGCAGGAAAGGAACATCAGAAGGAACAAGAGAAGAGATCAGAAGAGAAAAGGGAACAAGAGAGGAGATCAGAAGAGAAAAGGGAACAGGAAAGGAGAGGAAAAGAAGAGAAGAGGGAACCAGAGCGAAACAGAACAGCAGAAGAAATGGATCAACGAAGTAAAGATGGAGTGGAGGATCAGAGCGACATCCCAGAGGATAGCCATAGCACAAGAAGAGAGTCACACCAGGAATTATCAGATGATCACAGACAGGGAAACCTCGGTCTCCAGCCAGAGTTAGTTGCTGCCCTCAAAGTGGTGACTCAACAGTTTGTACTAACTAACTACAATCTGGCGGATTTGACGAAGAAGGTGGCAGAACAGATAGAGAAAGTAAAACCAAACACATCAGCAGCTATTCTTTCAGACATCAAAAAGATTGTCACGTCGCAACTTCAGAACATTGACAAACAGCATGAAGGCATAGTTTCCCTGAATAAAGGGGTCAAGGAACTATGCGGTTATATCAAGTGTCTGACTCCAAAAATCGATACCTTGGCTACGGCCCAACTAGCAAACCAAATAGGAACTCAGGAGCAGCAGCAACCAAGGCTATTCATGGCACCCTTGTCCCGTTCACCAGCCCACAGGGCAAGAAGTAATCTGGTGGGGCCGCCAGCCCCAACCCGGCACATCAGACACCCTTTAGTAAACAGAGCAAGGCAGCTAGTTCACAGGAGTATGTCGCAACAACGGAACGTCGGACAAATGCGGGAGAGGCAGTTCAGGCGGTACTAGCATATCAGAAAACCAATTGGACTAGGCCACTTGAGTGTGGTTCATGCCAGTTATTTTTCATAAGTGTTGTATTTGTGTATAAATAGCAATAAGGCTAAGTCAGTAAATGTAAAACATACGAAATATGTTAACGACGGAATACTGTTGTATCACATAGAGTGGTAATTGTAAAATGTTATAGTAGACATGTAAGAATATATTTGATGACTGTCATGGCTGTTGTTCGTAAGTAGTAGTGAAGCCTATCTCATAACTTGACAGACAGGAAGCGGAGAGTGGAAATATTTGTATAAGTAAGGACCATGATGGCAAGTGTATTGTGACTGGATACTAGGATAGGCATGAATATAGGACTTATATTTTGGCATTAAAAAGTTACAGAGTTTGTATTAGACATTTAAAGAGTATCAGAGGGACCAGATACTTTAAATGGGGGGGCTATGTGACAAAATGTTGGAATGTAATGTGCACTAAATGTTAAGGAAAATGTACGTCATATGTAATACAATGTTGAAATGTATTGTGTATTGGGTTGAGTATTTATTTCATGGAAATATATAGAATAAGAAAAGATTTGGTCATCAAGTAAAGGAAATGGACAGCGTAATCTGATCACAGTGCGGACACACGAGCGGGCGATAATAGAAGAATGTGACAACTTCGAGTTGGTTTAACAGGTCATACGCCTTATCACAGCTTGTACTCACCGGAATTCTATAGATTATCCATGGTTTATCCATTCTGAGGTATTTTGGACAACATAATAGTCAAGTTTAAGTAAGAATAAGAGTGAAATCTTTGTTCACCGTCGCGGGCCCAACTCACCAAAAAGTTGACAAATGGATGAACTCACCAAAACGTGAGTTGGTCACGTGACCAGTCAGAGCCTATAAAAGGCGGGCATGAGCGTTGTACGGGACAGTCTGCTCTTGGCTGCTGTCCGTGTGGTACGATATATTTTGGCATATGAGTTACTTTACGGAATTATTAACACACGCTAATATTTATCTTTAGCAGGCTATAATTAAGGAAACCTAGATGGGTCGAATGTTGGAGCGCGCATATCTTAGGTAGATCCAGAGAGTAACAGGTGCACTTGGGTAAATTAGCATAAGTAAATACCCCCACGTGCCAATGTTTTGACAAATGGTGACGTGGCAAGTAAGTGTGTTTACCTTAAATAAGCTTAGTTGTCGGAAATCGGTAATAACTGATGATCGAATTGGAACGTACTTAATAAAACTGTCAAAAGGAACTCACGACTTTTTACTAAAAGCTTTGGAAAAGCAACACAAATAAAATTGACGATAGGAGCGATTTTACTAAGCATAAAAGTTACGAGTAAAGTTCACGGTCTCCCATTGAATAATTCGAGTAGCCATCCTGACAAGATTCAACACTCGAGGCATTCACAACCTGAATACCGTAACAATATCAAACCAGAGAACAATAGCAAGGGTTACTAGGCCGAGGCGCGTCCATAATGACTCCTCGGTAGTCCGTAGCATGTAAACAACTTCCAAAGCCCCCGGGGGGGCCTCCCTGGTGTAGTGGTTAGCGCACTAGGTATAGCGCAACTAGCGCAATAGGTCCTGGGTTCGAATCCGGGCCCGGGCACCTAATCTGGGGCATGTTTCATTCCTTCATCCTTCATCGTCCCGGGAGGTTCCTTGGCCCAATTTAGCCTGTATGTGCACAAAAGTGGCCTAAAACACCAACATTTCATTTCATTTCCAAAGCCCCCAAATACAACGCAAAAAATACCACAATTTGTGATTATTGAGCTAACGAAGAAAACCAAAGGCGCAAGTTATGTGCCCGTTCGATACTAAGTACTAATTTTATAAAATTCAACAGACAACAAGGGCGAAATAACAAAGCGACAATAACAAAGTAGAATCTTTAGACGAATGTGTTTGTGACGATGTATTAGTACCAGGGTGTTACTAGGCTTGTCAAGGCTGACGATATATATCGATACAAAAAAACCCGTACTCAACCCCCCCGAGTGTCACAAGAACGATATTATAGTGAACAAGGTTTTACAAAGCAGTTCATTTACGGCAATTACTTGAAAGATAATTATCATAAGAAACAAAAGTAGTTGTAGTTTGATAAAATAACTCGCGTGGACAGGTATATACAACACAATTCATGTACCGTAAATATGAATACGCCAGAGAAGGTGAGCCATGCATAGAGAGGTGAAGCAGACACGGCGACTACTGCGCCATCTACCGGCCACAGAACTATTACTATTAGATCTAATTCCCCTGGCCCCCTATCAGCCAATCAGGATGAAAAATGACTGATGTAATAACAGGCCAGCAGATATAGGGAGGTTTCTAGTTGTATGATGAAATCAGCTGTGGAACGTGCATATGCGTGGTTTGGTAAAACAAGCTTTAAAAAATTGTGTGACGTCATGACATTGTGTTAATTGTTAATCATCTAGAATAATGCACCGGAAAACAAACCTAGCCGTGTTTTATTAACGTAAGTGTGCGTTATTTAAATAATGAACGAAAAACAGTGTATTATCCTGACGGTGAACGATAAGTGTCACTCTAAGTGTCACGGTGTAATCAGTCGAGCTGAGCTGAGCGGAGGCAAGCTAGCTGGTGTCAGAACTGCAAATTCAAGACAAACAATGGAATGCATAAGTCAATGTTTTTGTTTAATGTCTTTTTTTTATAAAACTTTTATTTCTATAAAGGACATACAATAATACGGAATCACAGATTACACGAGACACATGTAGTACGTTGTGATCATAAAATATCAAGAAGGCATATCTACAAAATTCCAGTTCTTGTTAGTGAAAGTCTACTTCCCCCACGCCCCCTCACCCCTGTGGCTTAACATTGACTAGTGTTATTTGTTCGGTCGTTCTTTCTTTTTAAAGCCGGCCTGTTTGTTCCCTAGTTCTCACTCACATATTCGTCGTGCAGTGCAATCCATAAAATAGTCGAGTTTCCTGTGCCCGACACATGGAACATCAAGCACTCAAATCAGAGCAAAACTAAAGCCTTGTTGAAACAATTTATAACAAGAACGTTAAAGATCTCTCCCCAAATAAACCACTTGACGCTATTGCGTTTAGTGCTTTATTTTGGCGAATGCACTCCAGCTCGTTCGTTAACTAGTACATAGAAAAGAGAGGAGACGCACTGATCAAACAGTTAATTTTGCAGCCGTGAACTGTTTACCATATGTAATGGTCTCGTCAGTTACCACGCTGGGTAAGGGGTTTTGGAGTGTCGACTGACGACCATCTTACATTACGTAAGGAACATTAAAAAAATGACTAGGTTGCGGTGGGTTGAGGGTGGTGTGTGTGTGTGTGTTGGGGATAGGGGGCGGGGGTTGGTGTGTGTGGGGAGGGGGGGGGGGCGAGCCAGGGTAGTCACCGGTTGAGAGGTCACATCGTTTCACTTGGGACATGTGGCCTACTAGAAAATAGTAGCGCCGCGAAGACCTTTGTTTTCACGTTACATGATCTAACCCGTACGCTCAAAGCAGCCGACCTACATGCGCCATCTTAGATTTTTTACATTTTAGAATCAAGAATAAAAGTATCTCAAACTTATGATGTTATACGTTTCATATCTCGTTGAGTCTGTAAAACAACAATTTCATAAAATTGCGCGGACTTGTTGATCGCGCCCAGAATTCCTAGCGAGCCGAGGTCGACATCACACACAAAATACCGAACAGCGAACAGGCGCACAGGGATATAAAGCCGGCCACCAACTTCTCCTCCGGGGAACAAATGTGTTTCTCTATGAATAGCCGACAGGCTTTCAGGATTTAAATTCAAGACAGAAAATACTTATTTGAAGAGATTGGTAATATAAAAATTACAAAACATATTGCTTTAAAGAATTGTGATAACATAAATATCCATATATCCTAATGTCCTGGGCCCGTATTCTCTATGCATCTGAAGTTTTGGTCCAAGTTTTATCTAAGTTTTCGAACGCGTAGTCTGCATACATCTTAAGCTAAGGTCTCACTTGAGAACCGTTAACACTTAAGATAAATTTTAGGTGACTTAAGTTCTGATGTTTGACAGGATGGACCGCATTCATCCTCAGATGGCTTTGATTTGGCGGGGGAAAATGGCATTCATCTGCAATACGCAATAATGGTCATTGAACAAATTCGGGGGTTGAAGCCTCTCCTACAACATGTCACTTTGCGATATACCTCGTCGTAAAGCCCGACTTTACAGTGAATATTAGTTTCCACAAAAGAGGGGGGGGCGTTGGAACCCCCCTATACCCCCCCCCCCACCCGTCGCTAAATCCGCCGCTGATTCGGCTTATGCTGTGGTTCCAGATTTTGATCGCACCGTTGAACGGCAATACGCGCGCAGTCGGTGGGGCTCTACCCACGGGCTGATCCAGTGGAGGGTGTCTCGGGGGCTCTGGGGCCCCTCCCTTCTTTTTAACAAGAATGCCACTTTTAAATGCAAAATTTAAGCCATCTGAGGCGTCCCCCCCCCCACCCCTCCAGGTCACCAGAGGATGACGCTCAACTTCTGTCCAGCTCGGTTTCTTCTGCCTCTTCTTCTTACATCCTGACAGAATCAGCTGATTGTGACAGTCACGAGCGCTCACCTCCGTTGATCATGATCATAACGTATCCGTCCGCACACGGCGGGGGTCTATGTATAATATACCCAAGAGTAAGCAACTCGCCGCTGCTCACCGAACACCAACCTCCCACTTCAACCCGCCTCACGCACCAATCAAGCGCGAATGCACCCAAATATCAGCATTTTTCGTATACGTTATGTACTAGTTAAAGAACGGGCTGGAGTGCATTCGCCAAAATAAAGCACGAGACGCGATAGCGTCGAGTGGTTTATTTGGGGAATGCACGACAGCGAGTTCTTTAACGTACTTATAAAAAATGTATAACAAGGCATGACATGTGCTCACGTTTGAGGCGTGGGGGGAAGGCGTGGATGAAGTAGACATTTTGGAAGTCATTGCTTCTTAGTTTCGTGAAAACATCGCCCCCTGAAAAGCGATATGACGGATATAATGAGAAATGTATGCAATCGATAACTGTGGAATTTCCATATATTTTGAGATTTCTGATCCAACCCCCGCCCCTTTGGTGCTTAACATTGACTTATGCATTCCATTTTTGTCTTGAAAATTGGCAAGTTCTGTCAACACCAGCCAACTCGGCTCCGCTCAGCTCAGCTCGACTGATTATACCGTGACACTTGACGAGTCAATATTAACAACTGTTTTTTATCTAGATAATGCACAGTTTTTCCGTTCATTATTAAAATAAAGCACTGTTTTACCGTTGTTTATTTGAATAACGCACACTTACGTGAATAAAACACGGCTAGGTCTGTTTTTCGATCCATTCTTCAAGACAATGAACACTTAAGACAAAGGCATGACGTCACACAATTTTTTAAGATTATGATCAACGGATGTGGGCGCTCGTGGTGACAGTTGTCATCTGCTATTTAAGTAGATTATTACCTTCATCCTTGAAGAGTTCCAAAATAGAGCCTCATTATCCGGTAGCCGTGAGATGGCAGCACAACTCAAGCCCAAATTTAGTCGCGACGCCTGGCGCAGCGATACGCTTTCGGGAATGAGTAAAAACACTGAGATGTGTCTTAAGTTGTTTATAGAATAGCAAAAAGTTTTGAATTAGCCAGAACATTAAGATTACGTCTAAAATTTAACTTAAGTATAAGATGCATACAGAATGCGGCAGCTAATACGATTGACGGCCGGTGAGTTGTTTTTGAACTCACGAGTTAAATAATTGAGGCCTGGTGACAAGCTACACCGGCCGGCGGGCGGGCGAGGTGGGAAATATCGGAGCGCTTCCGTGGCGTCATTATCAGCTGCAATGCGCTATCTCTATGACTGGAGCAGTGGTTAGCGTTCAATCGACGATTACTCCGTTATCAGATTCATCAAAAATATGTCATTCTGGTGAAGAATTTGTTTGATTTCATAGTTTCAATGCAGAATCATTCAACGCTTCCCTTTAAATGTGCAAGTAACTGACAGAAATCTTACAGCACAACGGGGGTTCAAAGTAAAAGTAAAGTTACTTTGCATGTCCTCGGCAATTTGCCGTTGGTACAGCTTTCACCGACTATGTCGTTCATGACCTTGAAATTAAATTCGGCTATCTTTCTGCCAAACATGTCCTGAATTTTGTTCTGGTAAATTGGTCCAAAAATTTAATTTTGATCCTTAAAGACACATTTCAACTCATATGTTTTCGTGAACTTCTTTTTCGTTAGAACACCATAACAGTGTTTACTTTTCGTACCAAGGCATTTTATGGATACCCGCTGACAGCCAGTTCATTATCTTGTATAAAGGCACATATTCTCTTAGCAGCTTTTTTCATTGCATACATTTCACCCAGATCACTTGAATCTAATGCGATGTTGCAAAGGATATATCTTTCCCATCGCTTCCCATTTTGTATTTTTAGGTCTTCCATATGGTGGATACCTTGCTTGTACCAATCAACGCCGAGATTGTCACGTTGGTATTGTTTGCGTTATGACAGTGCTGAATGTGTGAGTGGCTTGTATGCATGACGTTATGGATGATGCGCTATGGAAAGTTAATTCGATGGGAGGCGACGTACACATAGCCTCTGATGATGATGCCGTCCGGGCCATGTTGACAAACGCACGGAGCACGCGGCTGTGTGAATGACCCACCCGTTTGTAAGTCGGTTGGTACGATTTGACCGTGTGAACTCTTGACTGACCGATGCTTCGAAAAGGTTTACAACTGTTAAAGGAATAATTGTACCGTGTGAATCCGGCTTTATGCTCTCAGGTGGGCTAAAGCGGTCAATGCGAGCGCTCTAACCCACTGAGCTATCGGGCGGCCCTGTGCCCAACAATGAGTGAATTTTCTATCCTCTTTCAACTATATAAAACTGCGCTCTTCTTGCAGGAATGCATGTACAACGAATCCAGCGTTCCGTGAATTCAGTATTTGATTTAATAAAAAAATGAATCAGACAGTTCCGTAAAAGTTGGCGTGTGGGGCGGTTTATATTCCAGGAAACACATCCCGCTGGTTGAATAAAAGCAAAACACTTATTATTGTGTCATTGGATTCTATTATAAAAATTACGAACAATAAATAAAGTCACACTCATAAATACAGTAGTGAGTGCAGAAACCTGAAAAATGGAACGCTCAAGTCACAGTTTCATGCGAGTGACTTTGATTTTCTAACAAATCTACCCAGGTAGACAATATACTCTGATAACACCTTTAAGTAAACAAACACGAGGAAAGTATCAAGTGCTTTAAAAGCTAAAAATAAGATACGCTCTAACCATTATCTTCATTGATAGAGAGCAATTAAAGCTCCGTGTATCACCAAACCATGACTATAGACCCTGCGTAACTTAGGCTGGTTGGATTGGAGACGCATATTTCAAGGTTCCTACAGGGCGCGGTGTTCAGTATTCTCTGTGTATTGCCCCACTTGCATAAGGGTCGCTGCACATACCACTGACGAGGCCTACCGAATCGCCGTATCTGTTTTGTTGAGCATTTAATATTGCGTCAATAAACAAGCAGGCCGATACAAGAACTCGTCCAGCTATCTATATCGACTGTTGTTCAACATTAAAAGCAATTTCAGCTGAAATCAACATAAATAGATGCATAAATACTGCAAGAGTTGGGCCTCAGGAATCGTTTTACTGATTATCAGTACTTTTCATTAATAAATGGTGACAACCTTGGTCTGTATTTTAACGAGAACAGCGCCACCAAGGCAAGTCATAAACATTACAGAATTAGTATTCGAAAACAATTATTAATAAAGCGGGGTTTATAATCAACTATTGACATCATGGGAGCGATTTGTGGGCGAACACGTGCGAAACTAAAAAAAGCCCAAGTGCGGCTCCATTTGTAAATTCATGCATCGATTATTTATCAACAACCAGCTATAAGGTGGGTCGAGATATATTAACGCGAGATTGATTCATCAACGAATGACATTATGGAAAGCGATTTGTGGGCGAACACGTGCGAAACTAAACAAGCCAAGCCTGGCTCCATTTGTAAATTCATGCATCGATTTTGCATCAACAACCAGGTATAAGGTGGGTCACTCCTTGCGTAGTGTCGCCACCATTGCAGCAGCGACGAGGGGCAATAAAAGCAGTTATGATATCATCAGGCGTGTTGGTAACTCTTAAAGGGTTGGGTGAGCTTAGAGTCGAACCCACAACTGTATTGGGGTTAACATGATCAAGTTAAAGAGGCCTAGTCAAAAATAACGCACAGGGGTCTATTAACCTTGAAGACATGAGGGACAAAAACATGAGCCTGCATGGGTCCTAAGTGAAAGCGACCAATTGGCAAATGACGCTATGTAACCAAAGTAACCCGTCACAGGTTCGCGGCCCGTCGTGACGTCACTGCATGAAAAACATGACCTCGCGCGTGTCAGATATATAGTCGCTGGTCAGCCCGTGACATCACCTTCAAAACAATGCATTATAGATCACTTTGCGCTTTATTCGGGCCAGCCAAACATAACGTCCATTGTTCCAGCCTATTGACGTGCATGAACCGGGACCATGCCTGTGATTAATGTAATAATCCAGACAGAAAGCTCATGGAACAATATCCTGCCATGTTTCCATGGTATCTCTTCTTCAAGGGGACGGATCTGTCATCGGTGAAATAGATTACTTACCCTATAATTTAAATCACTCTTTTTTATGTAATGTTTTTAAACGAGTACAGGCTTTAGCGCCACAATCACGGAATTATGAAGAACAGATCGTGGTACATGCGAGACATGCCCTAGTTAGACGTATAACTGGTATATCTTGACAAAGCTAACCTAACAGCTGTTAGTAACGGCGCACGGGGTTGTCCGTGTACATATCACAGATACTCAATTGCGTTATTACATTGGCTGGCACCACGTGTTCAGCCGGTAATAATAACATGACCTAAAATCGAAAGGAACTACGGCTGCATATGGCGCCATCTTGGATTTGACTGGTGTTTGGCGTTGGGGTTTCATGTTGGGCGGTCTCGGACAGTAACAGACATGATTTGTCATACGGGCTCATCTCAGGCTTGTTGGCTCATCAAAATGGACTTAAAGGTGAGCTGTCCATGCCAATGTCACACTACATCAACAGTCTGGCATTGTCTCTGCGAGCGTTCTCAATCCACTACATATATATATATATAACTACATAGAAAATACTATAATCGTAGTACACGCTTTGTGCTTTCAGAGAAATAAGCAAATGACGGCTTTTAGCTTTTGGAATCAGCATTTGAACCCGAATATCGAAGTGGCAAAACATGTCTCAGCAACAGGCAGATTCAAGGAATTGTTCTGCAAAATATGTTTGATGTTTGAAACCTACTTTGTCGCTGAAATATAGACCAGCCTTTATTTCCTATGGAGGTGAATATTGGCTGAACTGGGATTATTGCCCAAAGCGTAGAATTAGAAAAACTTTTAATGTGTGAAAATATGTCACTTATCACTCATTATTATAGTGAATGGATTGAAAAATGTAAATACAAAGGTATCACGAGGCCGCTTTTAATGAGGGATGTTTTGATTCAATTTGATTCAAATTAAACTCACATAACACTGGACAGTTTTACAGGCTTACGCCGTAAAACCGTAAAAAACACCTGGCGATCTTTTGGATGCTTCCTTTAACCAGGCCATAGGGAAACACACTTTATCGGCCACCATCGGCCCGGAATGTCCTTACAATACAAATGTCCCCCCTTGTGGCCGTGTTGTCATGGCGTCCCTATGTAACGTCATGTCATAGTGTCCGTATGTGACGTCATGTCATGGCGTCCGTATGTGACGTCATGTCATGGCGTCCCTATGTGACGTCAAGTCATGGCGTCCCTATGTGACGTCATGTCATGGCGTCCCTATGTGACGTCATGTCATGGCGTCCCTATGTGGCGTCATGTCATGGTGTCCCTATGTCCACGTGTCGGCGTCATGGGTCCAACGTGACCCCATGTAGCTATGTCGCTGTGTCACTATCATTCTGCCACTGTCATTGTGTCACTGTCATTGTGTCACTGTCATTGTGTCACTGTCATTGTGTCACTGTCATTGTGTCACTGTCATTGTGTCACTGTCATTGTGTTACTATCGTCGTGTCATTGTCATTGTGTAACTGTCCATGTGTAACTGTCATTGTGTCACTGTCATAGTGTCACTGTCATTGTGTCACTGTCATTGTGTCACTGTCATTGTGTAACTGTCATTGTGTCACTGTCATTGTGTCACTGTCATTGTGTCACTGTCATTTTGTCACTGTCATTGTGTCACGGTGTCACTGTCATTGTGTCACTGTCATTGTGTCACTGTCATTGTGTCACTGTCATTGTGTCACTGTCATTGCGTAACTGTCATTGTGTCACTGTCATTGTGTCACTGTCATTGTGTAACTATCATTGTGTCACTGTCATTGTGTCACTGTCATTGTGTCACTGTCATTTTTTCATTTTCACTGTGTCACTGTCAATGTGTCACTGTCACTGTGTCACTGCTATTGTGTAACTATGTCACTGAGCCCTTATGTCACTATGTCATTGTGTCACTATGTCACCGTGTAATCATGTCACAATGTCGCTGTGTCACTATTTGGCCGTGTCACGGTGTCATCATATGACTGTCACCGCGTTTCTATGTCCCCGACGACGACAAACCCTTACCATGACATATAACATATTATCACAAGATATTAAAAATATTAAAAATCCACTCTCAAAGCATTGCGATCGAGGAAATATGCCATATCCTCACCGGCTTCATCAAATAAATTTCAATCTCTTGTGTGAAAGTAACATTCATAACAGTTGAAAAAATAGTTTTCTATGTACAGTGGCTCTTTCTACCAGAAGATATGTATTCTCACTCACGTGTCAGGTAAAGTGACGCTCCTGTTACTAAGACTACCGGGCTAACCATGGCAACTGGCGGCCATTAGCACGTGGTGCTAGTTTGTAACTGTTACCCAGCGACACCAGAAACGTCCCGCGTTGAGCGTCCGGCGGGCAGCGAGCGCGCTGCTACCTCTAGCAAGCGGGGAGTCGGGGGGGCCCTTCTATGGGGCGCCGTTGCGTGTAAAACCGTGCAGCAATTCCTGGCGGATTCCATCCCCGGACGTCGGTTATTTGGCGACTCCGGCTGGCGGCACGATGGGAGTCATCATGGGACCAAGCATAGCCACGAACTCTGCAGTGATACCACCAGGACGGCAATGAACGACTTGGCTATAGCAAGGTGCCTGGTGGACGGGCCGTTATGAAGGCAAACCGAGGAATTAATGATGGTATCTATTAGTGGTAAATTGTGATATATTAAAGTTTTACCATGACATATATGACATGACATGACATGACAACCAGTGAAGGCCACATTACTGCAATAAACGACATGGTTATAGCATTATACATGATGGAGATCCCTTATGAAAGGACCCATGACATCAATCGATGCATGGATGATGTAACATTCTGGTACATGTACATGTTATATATAACGATATATCGTGGTGTGTCACCCCCCACGCTGGGGGGGGGGTACCTATTACATTGCTGTGGGCGGCAACCCGCTCTATGAACGCACATTTTCAGAGCCCCAACCCCCGGACCTGCGCTGGATCCGCCCTGGCTTGACACAAGTAATAGACATACACCATTGGTGTGAACATATTACATTACATCCCCGTGTAAGTCCTCGTCGTTGGGGATCAACTCGACATGTACGGTGACGTTATGACGTGTGGATCTTCAGCTTCAATTCCGCACGTGAATACATGTTATAAATCTGTAAAGGAATCTGAAGGTTGGCTATCGACCCCATGGATATTGGTGACAGATCTGGTGGCCCGTGATCTTGCAGAAGTACCTGCCTGACCTTGACGATCGATCTATGGATGGGTGGATGGATGGACGGATTTATTACTTTCAAGGCCTTCAGACCAGTAACACAAAAACATGTTCACTTAATCATGACAATACATACAAAACAACATCGGGAGAATTAAATCTTAAACAACATTATTCAATTAGAATTTGAACTATTCAATTAGCATTGACTTATTCAATTAGAATTTGAAGTATTCAATTAGAATTTGAATTAGTCAATTAGCATTTGAATTAGTCAATTAGCAATTGGATTATTCAATTAGCATTTAAATCATTGATTTGCCATTACCAGTATAGCATTTGGATGATTGAATTAGCTTTTGAATTGTTCCATAAGCTTTTGAATTGTTCAATTAGCTTTTGAATTATTCAATTAGCATTTAAATAATGTGATTTAATATATTATCTTTTTTGTTGAGTCATATCTCTTTGACCCTCACCTTGGTAGTCGACCTTGCCGTCCCCGTCGATGTCCACCTCCCGGATCATCTCGTCCACTTCCAGTTCCGTCAGCTTCTCGCCGAGATTTGTCAACAGGTGGCGCAGCTCGCCGGCATCGATGAAACCGTCGCCATCTTTGTCGAACATCCGGAATGCCTGTTGTAGCTCCTCGGGCCCCAGACACTGCTGTCGCGCCATCATCACCACGAACTCATCAAAGTCAATCTTCCCGTTACCTGCAATGAGGCAGGCCTTGGGGGGGTCACTTCAATGGGACGATATGGCCCCACAAGCTGGTCGGCAGTGCCCGTTAAACCCCTATCAAATCATCTCGTAACGGTTGCTCGTCAACTGTACATAAATATTTTTTTCCCTGACCGAATGCGAATGATATATGAATATATCATATCATAAATATTTAAATTTTTGTAAAATAATATTAGATGATTTTTTTTTGCTGCAGCCTAACAGCCGACGTATCACAATCTGGTCCATTGCACCAACGCACCGTCGATCAAGTAGCATAGGTAATATGGGTTTATGAGCTCGTAACTCTTAGAGAAACGATCTCCTGGCTAGTATGGTGGCCCTGTAGGCGGATGGGCCGTCACTTCACAGTACAGCAGGTGTGGGGGGGTGGGGGGGGGGGGGCAGGGAGGTGGAGGTTACTGGTTCCCGATCTTTCACAATTTAAATATTGCCACTAAAAATAAGCTTTATAAAATAATGTGTTTCCAGTGAAAGGGTGAATGTAAGATAGGCATAGAGTCACCGATAGGTTGGCTCAGGCTGTAGTAGGTAAGCTAACCCACCAGTAGCCATGTCCAGCGTGCATTGAGGGACGTATCGGCCTCTATTATTAGGTTCTCTTATAGGTTATTTTTCTGCCTTTTCATCTGCATTATTAGTGATCGGCAGTTTCAATAATATTGCATGCAAATGTAATATAGAATATGACATTAATATTTCCCCCAATATGTCACATTGGTTACGTGGTTGTCACATTAACAAGTACTGAAATAATAATAATCAAGATGATAGGCACGTGGCGCTTAAATAGTATAGTACTTAACTACTTCTTTCCATGTCCCTGAGAGGTGGAATGATGAGCGGCGGTGTGCGGTCTATGACGAGATATGTGTAGATTAATATCCATAAAAGACGACCTGACAACACCGGACACAACCCTGTCGTTGTCCGACATCGTGTCCCATAGACGCCTATGACTCAACTCTTACCCTTGAAACTTACACACTATATCACAAGAAAATTATGTCGTGACGTCACCATTGGAGTTACATCACCAGTAGAGTGACGTCACTAGATGAGTCTATATGACGTCACCAGTTGAGTGACGTCACCAGTGGAGTGACGTCACAGAGAAGTGCCGTCACCAATAGAGTGACGTCACCAGTGGAGTGACGTCACAGAGAAGTGACGTCACAAGTAGAGTGACGTCACCAGTGGAGTGACGTCACCAGAGAAGTGACGTTGCCAGTAGAGTGACGTCACCAGTAGAGTGACGTCACCAGTAGAGTGACGTCACCAGTGGAGTGACGTCACCAAAGAAGTGACGTTGCCAGTAGAGTGACGTCACCAGTAGAGTGACGTCACCAGTAGAGTGACGTCACCAGTGGAGTGACGTCACCAGTAGAGTGACGTCACCAGTGGAGTGACGTCACCAGAGAAGTGAAGTCACCAGTAGAGTGACGTCACCAGTGGATTGACGTCACCAGTGGAGTGACGTCGCCAGTAGAGTGACGTCACCAGTGGATTGACGTCACCAGTGGAGTGACGTCGCCAGTAGAGTGACGTCACCAGTGGATTGACGTCACCAGTGGAGTGACATCGCCAGTAGAGTGACGTCACCAGTGGAGTGACGTCACCAGAGAAGTGACGTTGCCAGTGGAGTGACGTCACCTATAGCTTTCCCGGGTCTATGTGTATGACAGGGACACATACTTCCAGTTTAGGGACACTCACCGTCTATGTCGACCTCGTTAATAATCTCCTGGAGCTCGGATTCTGTGGGGTTCTGACCCAGCGACCGCATCACGATGCCCAGTTCCTTGGTCGAGATGGTGCCGTCCCCGTCCTTGTCGAACATGGCGAAGGCCTGCTTGTACTCTACAAAATGAGGGCCGCGCCGTCAGCATATCGCACTCATCAATCGTATCAAATGCCTCTTTTTAATCAACAAAGCGATATAACACTTATTGGAGTTTGATATACCGAGATTTTCTCCCATTAAATATTTGGGTGGCTCCAACGCCTGCAACCCAGCTCGGGTGTTTTACATATTTATTTATGTATTCATTGATTTTTCTTTCTTCCTTGACTTCCTTGATGTACTCAGATTTGTGTACACTTGGATTGAATAAATCATACTTGACCTCACTGAAGAATTACAAAACTTGCACTAGAAATTGTGATTTCTTTAACTGTTTGCAACATAACAATACAGATCCTCATTTAACAACATCACAGAGAAGTAGTATTGCAGAACAAATCAATGTATAACGGTTACAAGTGTGAAACTGGCACTGCCTAATCTTGTCAAATACCTCATTGCACTCATACTCTATATCGCAATGGGTTTAGGGTATGGTGATAGTAAATGTATCAGTACGGTATATAGACTATATTTGCTCATGGCACGCGCCGTATAGCCTTGAGCATTAAGGCGTTAAAGGATCTATTGTTACGACTTCTCGCGCACGATCCCCTCAATGGCATGTAGGGTCGTCGTGCGATTCGGGACGCCCAGTGAGGGGTGAGGGGTTACCCCGTGTGGGACGCGCAGAGAGGGGTGAGGGGGTACCCCGCGTTGGGACGCCCAGTGAGGGGTGAGCGCTGTGAGGGATGTATCCGGTTCATGTACCATTAAAAAAAGGTTCTTGTTACATGAGAAGCTCACCTATCAATGCAGCTGGTGAGAACTTTCCGTAACGCTGATCAATACTTACTACGGGGTACGATGTTTAAGACAGTAACCGAGACACAACATCGATGCGAACTTTATCTCCAATAGGGTGTTCACAAGAGGCCAGGGGGGGAGGGTAGTGCCCTGGAGGTGGAGCGCGGGGGAGGGTGGAAGGGAGGCGGGGTTATGGTAACGGAGGGGGAGGGGGAGGGGGTAGTATCCTGGAGGTGGAGGGTGGAAGGGAGGTGGGGTTATGGTAACGGAGAGTGGGAGGAGGGGGTAGTATCCTGGAGGTGGAGGGTGGAAGGGAGGTGGGGTTATGGTAACGGAGGGGGAGGGGGAGGGGGTAGTATCCTGGAGGTGGAGGGTGGAAGGGAGGTGGGGTTATGGTAACGGAGGGTGGGAGGAGGGGGTAGTATCCTGGAGGTGGAGGGTGGAAGGGAGGTGGGGTTATGGTAACGGAGGGTGGGAGGAGGGGGTAGTATCCTGGAGGTGGACGGTGGAAGGGAGGTGGGGTTATGGTAACGGAGGGTGGGGAGAATCGAACGAGCAGCCAGCCACGACTTTCCCGTGAGCAGTGTTGCGCTCCACATGGCCATTGAGACTGGAAGGCGTGTTACGGACACACAATGCCTCGGTCTGCCCGCCGGAGAATGAGGAACACTACCGCTCTATCGATGTTACAGGTTTTACTAAATCGACTTTTTTCCGGATATGAACATTCGAGCCGACGGAAACCCTACTCCCGGGTTGTATCTCGGGCAGTACGCTTAGATTCAGATTCAGATTCAGATTCAAAATCATTTATTTGTCAAAGCGATAATATTTAATACATAGATGATCATAGATGAAAGATAAACACCACTTTAACACAGGAGACTCAGACTAAGGTTGAACACCGTCTGAGCCACCTGGAGTTGTTGTAACATAGACGAATGATATAACTGGAACTCAAACAGTGAGGAAAGCACGAGATTTTCTATGATATGTTACTTACAAATTGTGAGTTGTGAGAGGGTTGACGTTGGGGTTGGGGGGGGGGGGCGGGCGCAGGGGAGCGGTCGCGGTGGATGGGAGGGGCGAGGCGGAGGGGCTAGTTTTACTTCTGACATGTATGGCAATTTAAAAGACTACAATGGTCAGAATAATTGCTTATGATATTATCTTTGATATACTTTGAGAATCCTATCAGGCTGTGCGTATTGATCTTATCTAAAATTATTGCAGGTTCGGTATTTACAATTTCAATTAGGCAATGTCTAATGCATTTCTTCGCATAATCATGGTAAACTCTACTTGTATGAGCATAATCCTTATATCTTGTATTATGTGAGTGTATTTCGTAGGCACGTGTTATGGGGATCTGTGAGAAGTACGTGGGGAGATTATTATTTTTTAATTTATGATAGAACTTTAATTTTTGTAAACGGTGAATATCTTCCAGTTTTAGTAGGTTTAGCTGTTTGAAAAGGGGCTCGCTGTGAGCCTTAAAATTGCTCAGCGATATAATTGTTACTGCCCTTTTCTGTAGTTTATATATTCGTTCCCCACAGTAACCCCAAGCTAGTATGCCGTAGTTTATGTACGGGAGAATGAGGGAATTGTATATAGTTAAAAGAGTGTATTTGGGCAGAGTATATTTGAGCCTATTCAATATTCCCAGGACCTTTGAGATTTTAATGCAGATCTTGTCAACATGACTATGGAAATTCATTCTTGGTAATTGTTAAACCCAGCATGTTGAATTCATCTACGCATTCAACTCTTACATCATTTATTACAATATCTGGCAACTGCAGTTTCTTGCCAGGCATATGGGAGACCATGAATTTACTCTTACTAGGATTTAATGACAGTCTACTGGCATTTAACCATTTGCTTATATTACTTAGTTCATCGTTTAATAAGGCACTGGAGGATGCTGATGTATCAGTTTGTACTGGGCTTAAGGTACCTATCAGAGTAGTGTCATCTGCATACAATATAAAATGAAAGAGGTTGCTGGCCGACGTGATATCATTCATGTAAATGATAAAAAGAAGCGGACCCAGTATTGAACCTTGGGGGACTCCTGTTGTTAAATGGGCCAACTCGGAGCCATAGTTATCAATTTCAACATATTGTTTACGATCGGTTAAATAATTCTTTAGCACTTCTAGAGCCATGTTACGTATGCCATAATGGCTCAATTTATAAATCAATATTTTGTGATCTATTGTGTCAAAGGCTTTAGACAGGTCTAGGAAAATATTGAACGGAGTTTTTCCATTATCCATATATTGCATAGTTCGATCAATTAGTTCAAGATTAGCTAATTCTGTAGAATGTTTTAATCTAAATCCGTATTGACTATTATTGAAGAGATTATGTTGCTGGAAGCGTTTAAGAATTTGATTTGCTAATGCCTTTTCAAATACCTTGGATATTGCTGGTAATAATGATATTGGTCTATTGTTGTTGAATGAAGTTACGTCACCAGTTTTATAAACGGGAGTTACTTTGGCTATCTTTAACTTATCAGGAAAAGTCCCAGTTGTGAGTGTTTGATTAATTATCAGCGATAAGGTTCGAGTTAATTCTGGCCTAATCACTTTGAGAAGTTTAACAGAGATGCCGTCATGACCACAGCTGGGTTTGGGTTTCAGTTTATCAATTATATCTCCTATTTCGTTTGGATCGGTTAACGTAAATTGCAAGGTATCTGGGCTTGGGTTTTTTAAGTATGCCTTAAACTGGTCACCTGAGTTAGTAAGTTCTTCAGCAAGGTTGGGACTAATATTAGCAAAAAAATCATAAAATTTAGTGGCTATGTCTTGCTTATCAGAGATTGTTCTGCCATCTACCTTAAATATACCTAGGCCATTCCCTTTTGTCTTTTTGCGATTTAACACCTCTGTAAGTGCTGCCCAAGTTTGCTTGATATCGCTTTTACATTTAGAAAAAACTGCATGATAGTAATGTCTTTTGGCTTCAGCAATCATGCGACGCAATATTCCATTATAAGTTTGTAGGTTTACTTTGAGGGCGTCAAATAAAGGCGATGTTTGTGGGGTTTTCTTTAAACTTTTATACAGCTTATCCCTAAAGTTGATCGACTTTAGAATCCCACTGGAAATCCAGTTAGATTTTTTATGCTTATATTTAGAGAATTTCACTCATTTTGTCGGAAGGCAATTTTCTTTGGATGTTCGAACAAGATTTTCAACAATATCATAATTACTATTTGGATTCGAGCTAACATTTTTATCTAGTCTGTGGTAGATCTCATGTGATTTTATCTCCTCTCTGAATTTCATTACAGAATCATGGTCGTAGGTTTTGATTATAATCATTTTCGGAACCATTTGTTTAACTTGAGGATGTGGTATACTGATAAAGTACGGCAGATGGTCCGAGATTGCTTTTACTAGTATACCAGCATTGGCTTGAAGCGTGTGTGATGATATTTTACAAAACAGATTGTCAATGAGAGATGCTCTATGTCTTGATATGCGTGTTGGCAGCGTAATTCTTGGGAAAAAACTGTGAGTTGTTATCATATCAAAAAAATCGCTAATGCATTGTTTTTCATGGATCTTAAGGAGATCAATATTAAAATCACCGGCTATGACAAACTCCTTGTTGTGCTTCTCTACAGAATTGAGAGCTTGGCTGAATTCTTCAGTAAACTGTTTGTAATTACTAATTAATTCACATGGGGGTCTATATATATTTCCAATAATAATATTTTTGTTCCAACAAGAACTAGATATTTCTATAAATAATCCTTCCCACGTTGTTTTATCGACAACATTTGCCACAATATTATAATTAAGATCTTCACGTATATATGTAATAAGGCCCCCATGCGCAGTGCGTGCTTTACCCTGTGATATTGTGGTATAGCCATTGAGCTTAAAGCGAGATGTATCACAATCCTCCGACAGCCAGCTCTCTTGAATACATATAACCGAAAAATATTGACCTTTACTTTGCATACTTTCTGTAAATATTTTAATTTCCTCAAATTTAGCCGAGATAGAGCAACAATTAAGACTTAGTACAGTGAACCGTCCCTTACAAAAGTCTATGAGATTATCGTCTGAGCAGTATGGAGAGTGCTTAATGAGATCTGGTTCATCGCTTCCTTCTTCATCATTATCAGTCTGGAGAACCGAGCATAAAGAGTTTGGCGTCACGCCGCCAAACTGTCTTAGCATGGACTCATCTAAGGACATTTTACCAATACTATTAACTCTTCGTCCAATAATATTGACTCAAGATATGCCATTTGAGAAATACATTTCATACCATGAAGATGAATATAATTGAGTTTAAACCAACTACGCACCGGGATACGTGGCGCGAGGTAACACGAGATAACGCAAGGCCGTACACTCTCTGCCTTCGACTCACTCTGCTAGGGCTCCATTATATCTCTGTTGTCGCCTACTTCCTCAATGCAACCTCAATACTCGCTCGCCAGGGCGGCGCTGCGCAAATTGACAGGAAAAATGAGCCGCGCGTTTTCTACAAACTTGTGCCGGGGACCCCGCCTAAGCCTAATAACGCACGGTATCGAGTGACGACAAGAAAGAGTTCAGTCACATCTATAACTTTTCAAAAGGGTACACGATGTTTTTGCTGTATTAAATACACAGAGCTCGTTATTTCTATGTTATATTCTTGAAAAATATGATGTTGCAAAAAATTACAGCTGATTTGACCGTTTTTCAAGAATCTTGAAATTTGTCCCCGGCCAACAGCAGCGGTAAAAGCGGAGCTTGCGTAGCGCCACCGTACGGGGAGCTTGGAGGCCGTAGTCACGTGGTGTTGCTGTCGTCGAGAGCTTGCCTCGTCAGTCCACAGTGCCAAGCGACATTACTGGCCGTAATGTTAATAGACGGGGCGCTGGGCGAATGTCGAGATAACATCGCAGGCCACGTGACAATGTGCCGAGCCTCTGGCGCCCGTAGTGGACAAACACGAGACCCAGAAATAAAGAACTCCTCTTAGGGAAGGACCATGTAATACCCAGATAAATCAGTTGATACCAGATTTTAATTCTTCTAAATTTGCAGAAATAAAATTTGGCGTTGAAGTTTTCCAAAAACATTGCTCATGCAAATTAGTCTGTAAGCAAACAAAATACTCTTGCTTCCATTAGAACACCCCCCCCCCCCTCCTCGGTAATCATGGTTCGTTCCTAAAAATGTGCCTTGATCCAGGCATATCATTGCCAGACAGAAAGGAGTGGAAGGACTGAAGAAAAAAACATCACTAAGCCTAGCTGAGTCTATAGGGAGTGCTCTAACGTAGATATTCTTCCGACAAGCTGACATAGAGACACAGAGGCACAGAGACACAGAGGCACAGAGGCACAGAGGCACAGACACAGAGGCACAGAGGCACAGAGGCACAGAGGCACAGACACAGAGGCACAGAGGCAGTTGCACTGTCCACTTGCTCACCCAGCTCACAAACTATATTACACACATGGCTGATCGACTTTAAATATTATCATATAAGCTGATGATAATGTTAAATCCAAAGAATTAAATTTGACAGCGATGGGCGTGGTGGGGCATTACTTTGGCAAAATAGCACTTAGCCAAAAATGCGCAAGGAATTGATAACACGCTATTGAGACCTGTTCAATCGTTGCTCCATTTGAAAACCCCCCACGTGGGGTGTGTCTCATCATCCCACCACCCACTCTGGTATCAGGTTTCACAGCGTCTACGGCACTTCCCCTCCCAGCTTAACACCTTGTGTTTATAGGTTCCGCCTTTCTCTCTCCAGGAAGGGAACACAAATCAATACTGTCTACCGACTTTATTTCCAGCATAAAACGAAGACATTAATATCTAATAGGATTGGCCTAGCGAACTATATACCCGGTCTATTCAACCTGGAGCCTAGCGCGTGTCACACAACTCATCGGGTTCCTTGGATTGATTGGCCCGGGTGGCGAGGGTGATGAGGGTGGTGAGGGTGGTTAGGGTGGTTAGGGTGGCGATGGTGGCGAGGGTGGGTGGCGAGGGTGGTTAGGGTGGTTAGGGTGGTTAGAGAGGTTAGGGTGGCAAGGGTGCATTTCACTTTTCTCGCCACGCGGGGTTGCCATGCCAACGATGGCCTCAACCGGACAACCGGAAGTGAAGTACGAGGTGTGAATCACGCGGGAATGTCGAAGCACGACGAGAAGATAAAGCACGCATGGCTCGCTGTATTATGAAAAACGAAGAATCCATTTTTTTCTCTCCTCTTTCGCCTCGCTCCCCTGTGACTTATGCACAGTGACGTCCCCTGTGAATTATGCACAGTGACGTCCCGAACATATCTTTTTACGATGAGCGAATTTGTGACGTTTTGATATTTGCTCGCAAAACCTTGTGCGCAATATCGCATCTCTCTCTTTCTGAACCATGAATGTCCGTCTCTATTGCACTGAGCCGTCCCCTCATGTTATATACAGACGCCACGACGTACCCACAGCGCTATTAACCGCCCCCCCCCCCCCCCACAGAGCCCCTCTTGCCCCGTGCCAACCACCCGCAGCCTGGTACGTACGCGTGTCTCCATGCTCCACGCTGGCAGTCCATAGAGACCGAGCCAGGCAGCCAGGGAAATCTTCAAAGCAGCCGTCACAACATCAATATGGTATTATCGCCCACTCGTCCTGGTCCCGGTGGCTTGCCTGGAGGCCGGCGGTGCTCAGCGAGCGCCGTGTCAGCTCTGGCCATACAATGGACGGGCCATCAGCCGCCGTCGGCCTTGGCATATCACACCATAGCCATCCTGGCAGACCGCCCTCCGCTGTCACTTATGTCTAACGAGGATATAGAGTGCCCCCCACCCACACACTACCCCACCTCTCATCCCCGCCATTGCCATCTAAAGGTAGGAGGAGTCGCCTCTTCAAACACAAGTTACACGGTTCTCTCCTCGTCACAGCCATTAAAGTCAAGTCTCTGCTTCCTCATTGTTGCCATGGCTTCCATCGTTGCTATAGCTACCATGTTTTTCATGGTTACCAGCGTTGGTTTCGGAAGGACGTCGCGAACGGCATGGTCGCGTCAATGGAAAGGTCAAGGTTATGGCGGAGCCAAGTTCCCACGGGTCATCCCTACACCTTGCATAGAAGGTCATGACATCTTTGTCTTGCACAAACTCTAGCTCTAGCCCTGTGGGATGTCAACCCCTTTGATGGTTGGTTGTATAATCAGGACGCTTTAACCACTTTTGGTCGTATCGAGTCAATGGGAGAAGGAAGGGAGAGTGGAGTCACGCCGCCGGGGGTAACCCCCTACTCTTTGCGAAGTAGGACATGGAATCTCTATCCTGCGACCACACAGACATGGCCACAGCAGGGCTCAAACCACCGATCCACGTGCCGTTAGGCTCTCAGGTGACTAGAGCACTCGATGCGAGCGCTCTAACCCACTGAGCTATCGGGGCGGCCCCGTCAACCCCTTTGAGTCGTTGCTCCAACGCTAACACGATCTGGCGTGCACCGTTCTGTGATTGATTGATATGAGAAGGACATTTATGTGTGACTTATAGTTATACATGTACGCTCAAGTCATACCAAGTCAACGAGAGAGGTCAAGACAGAGGTCAAGGGAAAGGTCAATGGAGAGGTCAAGACAGAGGTCAAGGGAAGTTCAAAGGAGAAGTCAAGATCAGAGCCATTTGTATCCTGCACAAACATAGGGCTATAAGGGTGGATGGGGGGGGGGGGGTGATGCGGGGGGGGGGGGTGATGCGGGGGGCGGGGGGGAACCGTGGGTGATGTGGGAAGCTTCGAACACTCGCCAGCATTCAATTCGGATGGCATGAAGGTAATTACATCAACAAATCATCCGGTTAGTCAACAATTTATCAAAATAAACTGACACACTCGAAAACTTGAAACCTCGTCATTTTACAGGAGTGCTACCGTCTGCCTGTAGACAGGCGCGCCACCGTCTGCCTGTAGACAGGCGCCACCTCCTGACAGACACCGCGGATGCCAGAAATAAGGAAGTAAGATGATGTATGACATCCATCGGCGCCGGCAGACCTCACATTGTAGTGACCCATTAGGGCGGAGCCGTGGCATTCTGGCGGCACGCTGGAAGTCACTGCGGCCTCTCGTGTTTCCTTGAGGGGCAGTTGTCGAGGGGCATCCTGATTGTTATACCCTGAAGGTCCGGAGCCCAGCGCCCGCGGGGTCGTGTCCTAGCGCAGCCACCCCTCCCCCCCCCTCCTGGGCCAGCAAACCCACCCGTCAGCCCCCATCCCTCGTCCCTCCTACTTCCTGGTTACCGGCGCCGAGAGGGAGGGAGGGGCGCAGCCCCCCCCCCCCACCAGCAGGGATCACACACGAGCCCGGGAGCGGCGACAGGGGTCGGCGGCGGCTGGTCCGACCGACCTGGCAGCGGCTCTGGCCGGATGTGGAGGCTATCGAGCGGCCATGAGCGACCCTATCCCGGCGCAGGGGTCCAACCCCCTGATCAAGCCCCCATCCCACCCTCCCGCCTCCCGCCTACCGCCACCCCCCGCCCCCCCCCCCCCCCCGCCTCTCCCAGCGGCCGACGAGGGGAAAGGAAAAACTTGTCTCGTCAGGTCCCTGTAGTGGCCGCTGGTGCCCTGGGCGGCACTCGGTGTGATCCTCTCTGTATTGTTGCTGTCGAACCCGCAGCACAGTGACACAGGACACCCCCCTCCCTCCCTCCCTCCCTGACCCAATCACCCTTCTCCTCCTCTCCGCTCCTCCCCCTCCTCTCCACCCTCCCTCTCTCACCCTATCACGACCTGATGCCACGGCTAAGCACCCCCTCGTTTTTTCTGCAACTCTCCCCTCCTCCTTCTCATCTACCACTCTCCCACGCACGACCCACAACTCCACGGCCAACCGTCGCTCCCCCCCCCTCCCCCATCCCTCTACCACCCGTCCACGACCAAGCACCCCCGTGAAATATCCCCTGAAATGTCGAGGAGACAACAAACGGCAGGATCGCGATCAATTCTCCAGTTGTCAGTGGCCGCCACCCCCCCACCCCCTCTCCGACCTCGATCACCCCACCCTATCCCCCCTCCGACCTCTACCACCACATCCCCACCCCCACACACCCCTCCGCGCGCTGCTGTTGGCGGCTTACATGCTGGGGAGAGTGGATCAGGCCTCCCACAATGGCAGAGTCCCATATTAATTCCAGTGCCGATCGCAGGGCCGGGGCGGCCTCAGATGATGATCGCCTGGGATGATGGGTCGTCCGTCGCTGCAGCCACCTATCATCCCATCCAGGTTAATCACAATGGTCCAGTCCCGGGGAGGCGAGGCCGCCCCAACCTCTCACCTCTACCTGTGAAATGGTGATTATACCTGTCAGCTTTCTCCCCCCCCCCCCACCACCACCCCCACCTCCCCGTGTTTGCTTTCATCATCCACCGAATCGTAAATCGCACAATCGATAGCAATTTGACCGTGGAGGTCGGTGCGTGAGTCCACTGGGCGGACAGAGGCCACTTAGATTGCCTTATATAGCAAGTGCTATGGCTTATACCAGCACAGGATGGTGTAGCTGTGATCTTCATCAGCAGTGGTCAAGGACCCCAGGCCTGAGGCCCCGGCTGCTGAAGGGGGAAGGGGGAGGCGGGGGGGGGGGGGAGGTACCGACGGATGTAGAATTAATGCGCCATTGATGTTGGTTTTCAAAGACCAAGCGATAGCCTTCGCGCCTCCGTGGATATGACTGCCACTTCACCCTGACCCCCCACCCCCAGCACCCCTGCCCCCCCTCGACGAGATGTGATGTGATAGGGGAGAGAGTGTCACCCTACCCTCTCCGAAACATGCCTGTACCTGTCCCCCGGGTACTCGTCTCACGCCAGAGGAGGCCTCTTGCTTACTAATGAGGGAAGGGGACGTCGCAGTCACGCCCTCTACCAGCGAGAGACTGATCCATCCCATTCAAGTTAATTACGAGATTAACCTAGTTCTCCGGGGATTCACAACACCGGTAATATTAGTAGTAGTAAACAGGCTGATACTGACCCTGAACTTCCTCGTCGGTCAACTGGTCCAACTGCAATGACAAATGCATATTTGTGAACGGGTTGCTCACAACACGTGGCGGACACAGGGTCTACATATTCATTATCAGGATTTCCATATCGGTACGGAATGCCATAGGACATCATGGTACAGTAGAGGTATCTGTTGATGACGTCATCCATGCATACTAAGCATAGGCGTCTTCGCGTGGGTGAGTCAATGGCGATGCCAGTAGAGGGCAGCACATAGTGTACGGCACGGACTGGGGCAATGGAATGAAATAATTACTGTAACATATGTATTTACTTATTGGCCATAGTTACTCTACTAGTATCTCAATCTCGAATTTAAATACTTGATTAGTAATATCAAATGATAGTCATATAAGATCGGTAGAGGATCCAGATACTCGTCGTGCATTATATACACATAAAGGATTAATGACAGAGGTGAGCCGAGGCTGTACTGTGAGAGTAAAGTAGGTAACGATGCGAAGTAAGCGGGTAATGTAGAAACCCGGCCTTCACTTGGCCACGGATAATGTAAACAATTAATGTTAACAGCCATTGTACAATGATGTGTTTGAAGGATCAGTTCAATTAAGAAATATAATTGTCTCCCCAATAATACTAGTTTATATTATATGCAATGCGAAATTAATGGATAGTTTCATTAATATATTTTGACACCAGGGCAAAAGTGGTGTTATAAGTGCACCCGGGGTCGGGGTGGGGTTGTCATGAGTACCCTGAGGCTAGGTGGGGTTGGTGCTATAAGTACCCCGGGGTCGGGGTGGGGGTGTCATAAGTACCCTGAGGCGAGATCGGGGTGGTGCTATAAGTACCCCAGGGTCGGGGTGGGGGTGTCATAAGGACCCGGGGGTGAGGTGGGGGTGGTGTTTTAAATACCCCAGGGTCAGGGTGGGGGTGTCATCAGTACCCTGGGTGCGGACGGAAGCGGTGTTAGAAGTACTTGTCTCCTTTGATAAAAAGTATAAGCGTAACTAATCTCTGCCTTCAACTCTCGCCGCTAGGGGTTCCGTTCTACCTCTGTTCGTCAAGACATACAACTTGATAAAACAAATACGCCAGCGGAATTTTACAAACTAATGCCCGAAACTCTTATTCCTTTTTCAATTGGTCATTTCTTCAAGAATCTTGAAATTTGCGCCCGGCCGAGAGACGCGGTGCGAGAGGAGGGACGGAGCCCCCCTAGAGGGGTCTAGAAGGGGTAAATGGCGACACGCGACACAAACATATTTGAAACATCGACATTTACCATTGACCCCCAAATTCCGACACTTAGTATCGAAAAAAGCGACATCGACACAGATGTTTTTAGAAAAAACGGCCCTGAACGTCGTGAAAGATCGACATGCGACACTGAGAATTTTTAAAAATTGACACTAGACACTGGCCTCCCCACCCCCTTCAAGACACTGTGTTGGTTTATATGGAAAATAACAGTTTCGGGCCAACTGAATAGTTTAGTTCCGAACGGGTCTTTTCATGAAACATATCCGCTATATTTCTTTACTATTTCTTTCATAAGGACACCGACTCTCTCAGGCATTACTGGACGTCCAGCGGCCAGGCCACCAAGGGGTGGGGAGGGAGGGGGCGGGAGTGCGCTTCAGACCTGTCTAAAAGGTCACAACTCGTCATCAGCTCACGAACTGGCGGCCACCAATTAGCTGAATCATCAATTATTTGGAACGTGGGGGGGCCAAGGTCGTAGCAGGGCGAGCTGACTTCGCGAGCGGAAGGGACGTTGACCTAACTATCGGGCGACAGATCTTGGTTGTCAGGTCTTTCTTGCCAGGTCTTGGTTGCCAGAAGTAGCATGGTCGCTTGGGCCTTGGCCGCCAGAAGTAGCCAGGTGGCTTGGGTCTTGGCAACCGGAAGTACCCTGGTGGCTAGGGCCTTGGCCGCCAAAAGTAGCCCGGTGGCTTGGGCCTTGGCCGCCAGAAGTAGCCTGGTGGCTTGGGTCTTTGCCACCAGAAGCACCCTGGTGGCTTGGGCCTTGGCCGCCAAAAGTAGCCCGGTGGCTTGGGCCTTGGCGGGCAGAAGTAGCCTGGTCGCTAGGACCTTGGCCGCCAGAAGTAGCCTGGTGGCTTGGGCCTTGGCCGCCCAAATAGCCCGGTGGCTTGGGCCTTGGCCGCCAGAAGTAGCCCCGTGGCTTGGGCCTTGGCCGCCAGAAGTAGTCTGGTGGCTAGTGCCTTGGCCGCCAGAAGTAGCCTGGTGGCTAGGGCCTTGGCCGCCACAAGTAGCCTGGTCGCTTAGGCCTTGGCCGCCAGAAGTAGCCTGGTCGCTAGGGCCTTGGCCGCCAGAAATAGCCTGGTGGCTAGGGCCTTGGCCGCCAGAAGTAGCCTGGCCGATAGGGCCTTGGCCGCCAGAAGTACCCTGGTGGCTAGGGCCTTGGCCGCCAGAAATAGCCTGGTGGCTAGGGCCTTGGCCGCCACAAGTAGCCTGGTCGCTAGGGCCTTGGCCGCCAGAAGTACCCTGGTGGCTAGGGCCTTGGCCGCCAGAAATAGCCTGGTGGCTAGGGCCTTGGCCGCCAGAAGTAGCCTGGTGGCTAAGGCTTGGCCGCCAGAAGTAGCCTGGTGGCTAGGGCCTTGGCCGCCAGAAGTAGCCCGGTGGATTGGGCCTTGGCCGCCACAAGTAGCCTGGTTGCTAGGGCCTTGGCCGCCAGAAGTAGTCTGGTGGCTTGGGCCTTGGCCGCCCAAATAGCCCGGTGGCTTGGGCCTGGGCTGCCAGAAGTAGCCTGGTGGCTAGGGCCTTGGCCGCCAGAAGTAGCCAGGTGGCTAGGACCTTGGCCGCCACAAGTAGCCTGGTCGCTTAGGCCTTGGCCGCCAGAAGTAGCCTGGTCGCTAGGGCCTTGGCCGCCAGAAGTAGCCTGGCGGCTTGGGTCTTGGTCGCCCAAACAGCCCGGTGGCTTGGGCCTTGGCCGCCAGAAGTAGCCTGGTGGCTAGGGCCTTGGCCGCCAGAAGTAGCCTGGTGGCTAGGACCTTGGCCGCCACAAGTAGCCTGGTGGCTTAGGCCTTGGCCGCCAGAAGTAGCCTGGTCGCTAGGGCTTTGGCCGCCAGAAGTACCCTGGTCGCTAGGGCCTTGGCCGCCAGAAGTAGCCTGGTGGTTTGGGTCTTGGCCGCCCAAATAGCCCGGTGGCTTGGGCCTTGGCCGCCAGAAGTAGCCTGCTGGCTAGGGCCTTGGCCGCCAGAAGTAGCCTGGTGGCTAGGGCCTTGGCCGCCACAAGTAGCCTGGTCGCTTAGGCCCTGGCCACCAGAAGTAGCCTGGTCGCTAGGGCCTTGGCCGCCAGAAGTACCCTGGTGGCTAGGGCCTTGGCCGCCAGAAGTACCCTGGTGGCTAGGGCCTTGGCCGCCAGAAGTAGCCTGGTGGCTAAGGCTTGGCCGCCAGAAGTAGCCCGGTGGCTAGGGCCTTGGCCGCCAGAAGTAGCCCGGTGGATTGGGCCTTGGCCGCCACAAGTAGCCTGGTCGCTGGGGCCTTGGCCGCCAGAAGTAGCCTGGTGGCTTGGGCCTTGGCCGCCCAAATAGCCCGGTGGCTTGGGCCTTGGCCGCCAGAAGTAGCCTGGTGGCTAGGGCCTTGGCCGCCAGAAGTAGCCTGGTGGCTAGGCCCTTGGCCGCCACAAGTAGCCTGGTCGCTTAGGCCTTGGCCGCCAGAAGTAGCCTGGTCGCTAGGGCCTTGGCCGCCAGAAGTACCCTGGTGGCTAGGGCCTTGGCCGCCAGAAGTACCCTGGTGGCTAGGGCCTTGGCCGCCAGAAATAGCCTGGTGGCTAGGGCCTTGGCCGCCAGAAGTAGCCTGGTCGCTTAGGCCTTGGCCGCCAGAAGTACCCTGGTGGCTAGGGCCTTGGCAGCCAGAAATAGCCTGGTGGCTAGGGCCTTGGCCGCCAGAAGTAGCCTGGTGGCTAGGGCCTTGGCCGCCAGAAGTAGCCTGGTCGCTAGGGCCTTGGCCGCCAGAAGTAGCCTGGTGGCTAGGGCCTTGGCCGCCACAAGTAGCCTGGTGGCTTGGGCCTTGGCCGCCACAAGTAGCCTGGTGGCTAGGGCCTTGGCCGCCAGAAGTAGCCTGGTCGCTAGGGCCTTGGCCGCCAGAAGTAGCCTGGTGGCTAAGGCTTGGCCGCCAGAAGTAGCCTGGTCGCTAGGGCCTTGGCCGCCAGAAGTAGCCTGGTGACTAGGCCCTTGGCCGCCACAAGTAGCCTGGTCGCTTAGGCCTTGGCCGCCAGAAGTAGCCTGGTCGCTAGGGCCTTGGCCGCCAGAAGTAGCCTGGTGGCTAGGCCCTTGGCCGCCACAAGTAGCCTGGTCGCTTAGGCCTTGGCCGCCAGAAGTAGCCTGGTCGCTAGGGCCTTGGCCGCCAGAAGTAGCCTGGTGGCTAGGCCCTTGGCCGCCACAAGTAGCCTGGTCGCTTAGGCCTTGGCCGCCAGAAGTAGCCTGGTCGCTAGGGCCTTGGCCGCCAGAAGTACCCTGGTGGCTAGGGCCTTGGCCGCCAGAAGTACCCTGGTGGCTAGGGCCTTGGCCGCCAGAAATAGCCTGGTGGCTAGGGCCTTGGCCGCCAGAAGTAGCCTGGTCGCTTAGGCCTTGGCCGCCAGAAGTACCCTGGTGGCTAGGGCCTTGGCAGCCAGAAATAGCCTGGTGGCTAGGGCCTTGGCCGCCAGAAGTAGCCTGGTGGCTAGGGCCTTGGCCGCCAGAAGTAGCCTGGTCGCTAGGGCCTTGGCCGCCAGAAGTAGCCTGGTGGCTAGGGCCTTGGCCGCCACAAGTAGCCTGGTGGCTTGGGCCTTGGCCGCCACAAGTAGCCTGGTGGCTAGGGCCTTGGCCGCCAGAAGTAGCCTGGTCGCTAGGGCCTTGGCCGCCAGAAGTAGCCTGGTGGCTAGGGCCTTGGCCGCCAGAAGTAGCCTGGTGGCTAGGGCCTTGGCCGCCAGAAGTAGCCTGGTGGCTAGGGCCTTGGCCGCCAGAAGTAGCCTGGTGGCTAGGGCCTTGGCCGCCAGAAGTAGCCTGGTGACTCTCGCCTTGGCGTTGGTGTGTGTTCGTGCCGCAAGGGCCCGCAGCATTAGCCAGCCATCGAGAATGATGAGAATGACCTCGATAATACAGACATACGAAGAAGGCATCGAGGGTGGGGTTGTCATAAGTACCGGGCTCGGGGGCGGGGGGGGGGCGGGGGTTATGAGTACCCGTGGGCGGAGGCGCGGGGGTGTCAAGACTGCCCGGGAGCGCGGTAAGTGAGAGGGGGTGCTAAGAGTACCAGAGGGCGGGATGAGTGGGCGGTGATGCTGTGAGAACGCGGGGCCCGGTGGGTGGGTTGGCCACCCCCCCCCCCCCCCCACCCTCCACCCTCCCCGTAGTCCCATGTCCGGGTGGTGTTCCCACTCGCGGGGGTCGACAGGGTTTACATCTCAGTCACATCTCTGCCCGCTCCACACATGCCGTATGAGAAGGTATATAGCAGAGCCACAAAGCCCTTTGTGGTATGGCGTATCGTGTGTGATCAAGTGACTGACCCCCACCATCTCTCGCCAGAATGGCTGAGTATAAATAGACGTAAGTAGGTCGATATTGTTCCTCTCTCACCCCTAACCCTCACGACTGGAGCACTCAGTTCCCTCAACTTCCAGCCTCATGGCCCCTCGATGTGTCTAGGCTCAGTCTATCTTTCATGTGCCAAAACGTGCCCAAAACACTTAAATCTAATACTTACAGCCAAATGTTTCATGAGAAACGTTTTAAAGGTTTCTAATTACAATGAAATGTAATTATCTTCTTAATGTATGCAAATAAACTTATTGTAGGTGATAAATAATAGGTAATGTTTGTTGACCCAACAATCGTTCCCAAAGTGGCGAAATAAAAAGTGTGCTGGTGGCTTGCGTGACGTCTCTGGCCAGAAATACAGTCTTCCAAAAAAGTGCATGTCCCTTGAAGAAAAGACATGTCGCTCATCCAACCTGCCTCACCTGTTCTATACCTCTGCGTTCCTTCATTAACAAGGGGACACCCACCTTAACACAATATTATCCAAGAACCCACACGGGGGTTGTAGACAAACTAAGGCATAGTCAGGAACTACTTTTAGTTAACTTTTGGTTAACAATATAAGATTTGAGAAGTTAAATGTTTAAATGAAACCCAACAGACATTTCCATCCTTTCCCATTCCGCCATTAGCGCGTCGTCACACCATTCCATGGTTAAACCTTAACTGAACCTTTGTTAATATGACGTAACACTTGTCTTTTTCAACGCCATGGTAACGTGGCTTACCACAGAGAAGTTCTCCCACCCGTTTGTCTGCGGGCCGGTATCCTGCTGCGGGGTGGACGGTGTCCCTGCTGGGGCCGCCATGTTTGATGTAAATGTCGGTATGAACACACAGGTTAAACGCAGTACACTGTGGTGTTCACATTGAATCGCGTCGTAACCCTCATAGATCAAGGTGATGGGACAGCAGCGTTCTTGGGTCTTTGTAGATGTTCCTAATCTTCCTGAAAACATGTAAGAAATAATAGAGTATTAAGTCAGGTAAGCTCTAATGAACACGTCCATTGACATTCGGGATATTTGGGACAAATACTCATTGTACACCAATAATCATTGCAAACGTATTCCGATGTTTCATCATTTCGAATAATAAAAAAACTTAAGTTGTATTCTAGTAAATCAACAATTTAACTATTATGTCAATCATTTAACGATTATGTTAATCATTTAACTATTACGTCAACCATTTTAATTAATAATTGATAGACACACAGGTACCAGTTCTAATGAATGATTCATAAAGCTATCTATCTGATTATTGATTATATTATTTTCCAATTTATGATGTGAACAATTAAAGCGAGCTTCTGGGTAAATTAATGCGTACAAGTAACATATAACGCATGTAGAGGAGGAGTGAATATTGAAGCAAGTTGGGTGGTTGTGCAAAATATATGGCTCATAGTTTGGTATTTCTGACAAGTTTTAGTCACGAAATTAGAACAAACGCGGGCATCAGCTAAAATTTTAGTGAGGTAGATGCATGTTCTGGTTTCATGCTAAATATAGGCAGGTGAAGGATTAATGTAAATAATCTTAATCAATTGGTATTTTTGAGAAACGATGTAACCAGTAGGTGTTCGATGTGTTGAGTTTATCGTACCTTGAATAATCCTAAGATGTTTTGCAACTCGTGAATGATGTTACCGGGTATTCTATTTTCATGGAGCAATATATTGGGCTCAATATCCATTTACAACTAGGAGCTGGACTTAAGCTGACATATCCCGGAATATAACGTTTTTCTAGGTGATACAGGTTAAACCGCAGTCCTCGTCTTTCGCACCTGACAAAAGGTCCAACTGGTAATGGAGTAAAACAGGCGAGTTCCATTAATTTTGATCCATTAATAAACCGGCATGCATTATTGCGTCGTGTTCCGGTGAAAATCGTTATAAATATCTAAAGATGAGTCGGCGGCCAAAAGCCTCGGTCATGGCACCGAATTAGATCGCTATGTCTTCTCTTATTCATGGCCGGCGGCACGCTGCTGGATGGGGGGGGATAAGGGGGCGGAGAGAAGGTGCAGTCGGGGGGATAGGGAGGCAGGTGTCTGCTTTATGGCAGCAAACAACGTTGCGTATGTCGTCCGCGTACAAGATGCTACCTAACAAGACACCGGAAGAGGACGTTTCTCCAGACGAGACAGGTGTAAACACTACGGCGTGTCTGGGTGGACGCAGTCCGCACAGCGCTGTATATTTCACCTCGCTATTCACTACCTTTTGTTATGTCTCCACAGAGCTGCACATCAGCGTCTGTCATTCTTGGCTTTGTTCCCGTCTCCCAACAAAGGAGTCGTGTGTATTTGATGACTGCATCGGGGTATAGTTTATGACCTAGTATCGGTTTACCAATACTGTTACATGGGGTGCGAAAAAATACCTTGTCATATATTCATGTGTGACAGCCATTAGAGAGTAAGCTTACTACCTAAATATATGCATGCCAGTCACAATGATGTCATGTACTCTTTCTTTCACACCAAGGTAATGGTTTTGCATCGATTAAGGGACAGCTATGACGTCATCATATGCATAAGTAGAATAATAAATTTAAAGGGCCGTATTCAGAAACCATGCGCAAATTTACCTAACGCTAGGTGTAACATTTTTCGAGCGTTTATAGGTTGAAAATAGACGACTGCAGGTGGATTTTCTGGGTTAGGAAAGTGTTCAAATTTCTATTAAATACAATTTCTAGATTAGGAATCCGACCACTAAGATGTTCTGAATACCTCGAGGCCTGGACGAGGGTGGTCTATGTTTTGTACTGCTCCTGGCCGTAGTACTATATTTATTTAGGAGCTGGCAAAGAGCAAAACACTTTTGGTGAATGAAATCTTTGCGTTATTTGCAGGAAAAGATTATTAAACAAGTTTGAGCCTTTGACTTTTCTGATTTTACAGTAAGCTTACATAAAAATCATACGAACACAAATATCCAACTGTATTCCCTAAATACGTATGTTACGTACTAATCATGTAATTCTTTCACTCAAACTCTTGCATTCTTAGTGGGCGATGATGAAATAGTTTCATCAGTGATTTCATCAGTGTGAAGACGTTTGTAGAAGATTGAGGATAACATTGTATGAAACGTGTGACACCAAAACAAATTATTGGGGTGGTTAAATTTCTGAACTCAATCAAGAGAATAATTATTGGTTTCCCATTTTTTGCCAATATACGGTAACTTTCGTTCAGACTTTGGCCATTTTGGATTTTCAATGTTCGCCCCACACCCGTGGGATTCGCATTACATCCCCCCCCCCCACACACACATCCACACACACTCCCCTATTTAACCGCCTTTGCACACTTGCACAGACAAGTTGTCATTATCCTAGGGTGATGAAGCTCTGTTAATAAACTATAATGCCCTGTGTTCATACTTCTTGTGAATAAAAACTGAGGCAGGTTGTTTGGAGCAATTCCGAGAGTAATATATAATCGAACACACAAACACGTTGTCTGAAAGTCAAACTACAGGCCAGGTCTCCTGTATACAGGATAAAACAGATGTTCCAATGCACATCCTGCGACAACGAAATGTCATTGGTGGTGTGAAGGTGAATCTTGTTACTTCCAAGAAATAAGTGTTGGCATCCCGTCCGTCTGCCAAAGACGATGGATTTGCAGCTTTTGTGTTGGTTTAAAGCAGCCTACTTACATGCGCCATCTTAGATATTTTACATTTTAGAATCAAGACTAAAAGTATCTAAAACGTATGATGCATATATGTTTCATATCTCGTTGATTCTGTAAAACAACAATTTCAGCATAAAACTGCTCGGACTAGTTTATTCCGCGCGGACGTCCTAGCGAGCCGCTGTCGACATGACATAGCATACCGAACAGCGAACAGGCGCGCAGGGATACAAAGCCGGCCACCAACGTCTGCTCCGGTGAACACATTTGCTTCTCTCCGGATAGCCCACAGGCTTTCAGGATTTAAATTCAACACATAATATACTAATTTGACGTAAAGAAGAAATTGACAATATACCAATTACAGAACATATTGCTTTAAGTAGCAAGATGTGTTTCATGACACTTGCGCTTATGACTTTATAAGCCGACATAGCTTACCACAATCGTCGCGTCGATGACCTGTCGTTAGGGCTAAGCGTGTACTCACTGGACGCCTACATCCAAGAAATATAAGCTGCATTTCTTTCTATGGTGACTCTCCACAGCCTGTCAACACCGCACATGCCAAGCAGTATGTGTTACCTGCAGCAACCTCGCGGAAGTGGCCGTTAGTTCGCTCATAGCGCATGCGTACTGGCCTACATATGGAATGTATGCATGTATTGGTGAAATCTGCGAGAATGACATCAATGAGGTATTAAGCAATCCTAGGGTGAAGATGGCGAGAATCGTAAAGGCATGATTGAATCAGGGTCGATGGATTTGAAGCTCAGTGTGGCATCTACTGAGCTACAGAGACGTCATTCAACCTGCACACGAGGGGATGTTTTATGTGTTGCATGACATACACATACACATTTCTCCCTCTCTCCATCAGATGATCAACGATCAAATACTTTATTAAAACTCGTCCTATAGTCATCCTTCATCCCTTAACAATTGTGTACGTGACACATTGAAAGTGCAGTTCTCGACCTTTCTTCAATCAGATAACAGGGACAGAGTGCGATGAAAGCGAGCGGACTGACACGCTCTGGGCGGTTAAACCACATCCGGGGCCTAAACTCGCGCGAGAATCTCATGTGACGCCAGTCTCTGGAGTACCACAATCAATATCGCGATCGCGGATTAAACAGAGAGAGTAATGGGATAAGCCGGCCTCGCCTCTTCATCATGAACTGACCTTTACAGTGATGGCAATTCTGATTTAATGAAGGATTTGGCGTCTTGCCCGGGGGTGGGGGTGGGCCCTAGGACGCTTAGGTATAAGGCAAGCATACGCCAGAATGTCTGTACTTTTAAGCTGACTATCAGTGGCTCTGACCAGGCATTGGCGCACCTATCGAGTTCCAGATCCAAAATTTAGAGCCGCCCGATAGCTCAGTCGGTGAGAGTCTGGCGACTTGAGAGCCTAACGGCACGTGGATCGGTGGTTCGGGTCCCGCTATGGTCATTTCTGCGTGGTCGCAGGATAAAGATCCCATGTCCTTCTTCGCAAAGAATGTGGGTTTACCCACGGGGACATGGATTCGTTCTTCCCTTCCTTTTCCCATTGACGTGATGTAACCAGAATTGATTAAAGCGTCCTGAATACACAACTAAGCAACCAACCCAAGAATTAACTAAGTAACCTTTGTAACAAGACAGCCGTAGGCTGAGGTACTAAACAGAAGTGACGTCAGAAGTGACGATGAAATGCAGAAACACATATACTATAATCTTCCCTTGCCTCATGCTGGCCACACGAGGCCTTCACTTATCAGATGAGGTTTAAACAGTTCCTTCAACGAACAATTTAGGCTCAAACCGCAATTTAGCCCAAATTGGACGGATAGGATCCGGATGCTGGATGAGCACAATCTAACGGCTGCTGTTCAATGCGAGCAATTCTATCGCGATTTTGGCTGGTCAACCTTACATTTGCCTCTCGCTTCATGCCAAATCTGGGCTCCCTAGATCAAATATTAACCTAGTTATGGCCCTACGAAGTTCAATACGCCGTTTAACGCGATGTGGACGTCAGTTTTGACGCACACGTTTCGGTACCGCATCGCATCGCATCGCAGCAGCAGCAATCAACCGGTAGTCGCTATGAAGTATAATAATAATAATAATAATCAGTTTATTGTGCACTGTAGGCTCACAGCCTCAAAGTACAAATATATGTATATACAAATAACATCAAGTAAATAAGGTAACATTTTGAATCCGTTTTTCCCTTAATTTGTACGCATCGCGGAGAAATAGCACGATGTTATATAGGGTGGGGGTATCTATTGACATCATCAAAAAGGTAAATTCCCAACTCAAGTTCTGCTTCTGGTCTGTGACTTCAGGTAGGTATTTTTTTCGTGACGCTTGATACAAAGGGCAAAAACAGATTAGGTGTATCTCATCTTCTATAACACTTTCACCATTATTTTTACAATACATACACAGTCTTTCTTCCCTAGGGATTCCTAAATGTCTGCCTTTCTCTATGTTTAGTGGGTGTGTGGAACATCGAAATTGGGCCAAGAGTTTTCGAAGATAGCTTTCCTTAATAGCAAATATATACGGTTCTGTTGTCAAGGTTCTTTTATACTTTCTATATGTGTCGAGTCGGTTATTTTCTTCTAAGCAGTTGAGCCAATTTGTATGTGCTCTATACATCAATTCACCCTTAGTTGTTTTTAAAAATAGATCCTCATCTCCTATTTGCTGATGCGTCCAGGCTTCTTCAAATCCGAGCTCTAACAATATTATTTTCACTTCAGTAGCCCATGTGCGCCTCCCCCTATAATCTAATTCAAATAGCATAGTATATGTTTCTCTCAGGAGGGACTGGTCCTCATTCCTGACGAGCTTCATCCAGAACTTTAGCATCTTCATAACACACATTATTTGGACTGGGTACGTTCCAACTTCTCCCATAACAGCTGCATTTGATGTCGATGCAGGTAGTTTTAATATCCATTTGCAATATTTCACTTGGACACTCTCTATACCGCCCTTCACCCTATATCCCCAAATCTCTGCTCCATATGTGAGAATCGGCAATACCATTTTATCAAATAATTCGAATTGGCTCTTAGGTTCTAACCCACCACATTTGTTATTTACAGATTTAATAAAATTCACAGCCTTTCCAGCTTGTGCGGAGAGAGTTTGCTGAGCCAAGGTCCAGACTAGCTTAGGGGTAAAAACCAGCCCCAGATACTTATAAGATGATACAGTCTCTATCCTCTTTCCTTTCAAGAACCATTTTTCATTTCTCTTCTGTATCCCCCCATTCCTGAAAACCATAACCTTCGTCTTGTTTAAATTAATTGCTAATCCCCAGCTTTCACAGAACTCGCTAAGCTTATCAATAAGTTTGCTGTAATCTACCCACAGTATCAGCTGCTTCAATCATATCGTCTGCAAACAGTAGCAGGCACACATTATCATATATATGGCTTATCTGAATCCCAGGGAAATCCTTCGATTTGCAACATTCTATGAATTTGTTCAGGCAAAGGTTAAAAAAGTTCGGAACCGGCGGCACACCTCATCGCAGAACAACACTGGGAAGTATAATAGTCGAGTAATAGAGGTTATACAATTGTGACGTCATCACGTCATGGTGACGTCATGGCGTGACGCACGGAAATGTTCAAATATCTAAACACAAACATTGGTGCCCTCAATCCAAAACGTTGATTAGAACGGCGGTAGGACTCTCAGTTCTTCAGATATAGCTTCACCTAAGTACCGAAAATTGCTATTGTTCACCATTGCGGATAAATGAAAAACGATCAGACGAACAAAGGACTCTGCAGCCAAGATAAGAAGGATAATAATACTTTACTGCCAATAGTAATCTGGAGACATATCTTCCCTACCATTATACGCAAAGATCGAAGGTCTAGCTAGTTTTTCCGATTTTTGACGAATTTTCTAAGTTAGAGGGAATGTGTATACTTTATCATTGGGCAAATCTTCGGTTGTCATGGAAACGAAACTGAGCCACGCGTTTGCCGTCAGTCTACCCTGAGTCTCTTGTACTCGTCCACATCTCGCACCGTGGTAAAGCAAAGTGAGATCGCTCGAACAAAAGTAGGTCACATTGAAGTTTGATTATCTCCATAGGGTCCTATGTTAAACGCGTTCGACTATATACCGAAAAGTTACAGGGCTATGTCGCCGTGTTTATACTTATTGGCTCATCCTACTAGTATCCACCTAAAACTGCAAGCATAGAGCGATGGCTTCAATAGGACGCCCGTGGGAGCCCCTGCAAGCACCAAAAATCCCCATTTTTCACAATGGAGCAAATTTCAAAAAAATCCTGTGACGTCATTTCTTATCCGAATTTCATCTAGTTAGGACCATGGTTACCGGGTACCATGTTTATCTAAGGATAAAATCCCGAAACTGTTTAATTCAGGCACCTATGAAATACGGGGCAAACAAATTTCCCCAGCCTGAGAGATTGAGGGCTATAACATCGGAGGTCCCATAGGGAATTGCCGTCACCCCTGGAACCGGAAGTAAGATAGGAACATACTATTTTTATGATACAGGCAGGCATCGGACCCCATTTCCTACAAAATGACGCCACTCTCGATTTTTTATAATTTTTTGCCGATTTTTGACGATTTTTTCAATGTACCGTAAGTGACGTCATCGTGACGTCAGATGACGCATCCGAAAAATCTCAGATTTCACAAGGCCTATTGCCATTCATATTTCTATGAGAGCCCGGAACGCCAAAGCGATACCTTTAACCTAAATAGGTCAAACCGAAGAAAAATGGTTCAAGGTCACCTTTTGCGTTTTTCTAAAAACATAAAACGTCATGTAGCTCGAAAATGAGTATAACGCATCAAAAAGTGAACAATACCTGAAAGATGCGCCATAAAGGGTAGCATATTCTGAAACTTGTCTGAGATCTCTAGCTTTAATATTAACGGAGAGGGAGGCGCGTTCTAAGATTTTTCTTCAAAAAATCGCTGTGACCTTGACCTTTGACCTATATATGCCAATAACGAACTTAGCTGAGCTATTCCATATATCAATCGCTAGGTTAAGTCTGACAACCGTAACTGTTACCATGCGCCCTCTATCCATCTGACAAACATACAAAAAAACAAATTTACAAACCGAACAGAGCACTATACTGACAGAAGTCTTTGGATCTGTCAGTAATAAGAGGCAAAGATCAAAGCGCCGCCGTGTGTCTAGCATATGTCACTGACCCCTGGAGGCCACATAGGCGCCACACGCCGATGCCAGGTCACCCAGTAAGCGGCTACTGTCGAGTGTGCCGGCCTAAGCGGGCGGTGCGTGGTTCGAAACCCACCTGTACAAAATATATATTTGTCTGCGGAATAAAGAATAGGTCTTATGTCTTTCTTCACAAGGAGTGAGGGGTTACTCCCGGAGACATGGCTTAATTCTACTACTCTGCTACTCTGCTACTACTCGCAGTATGACCTAAGGCAATTCAAGCGTCCTGCTTGAACCCACCAACCAAGGTGCAATGGTAGGCTATTGTCACGGTTCGCCCACCTATCAAGGCCGTTGACGTCAAGGCCGTATGGGGGTGGGGCGTGGGGGTAGAGGGGGCAATGGGGGTGGGGAGTGGGGGTAGAGGGGGCAAGGAGGGTGGGGAGTTGGGGTAGAGGGGGCAATGGGGCTGGGGTAGGGAGTGGGGGTAGAGGGGGCAGTGGGGGTAGGTAGTGGGGTGGAGAGGTGCGGCGGGGGAAAATGGATTATCTTATATTGCTTCGGGGAGCTGTACAAATTTGTCGTGGGATTAGTGAAACACAAGGCTAGTCAAGCGAGTTAGTCATTAACCACCATGAAATCGGTCGGCTGGCGAGCAGATTGCCGTACAGGTCGACAGCAGCGTCGTCTGCGCCTGAAGCCGATATTGTTTGATCTACAGTACCTGGCCCTGGCACTGGGCCAGACCAGCCGCCACCCCAGTATATACCCCCGCCCCCCATCCCCACCCCCTCCCCAACACACCTATGTCAACTCGGCACGCAATATCAGAGGACAGGAACAAAGATTACCGTGCTGTTCTCAAAGCGCTACATATTACATTGAGTCGACTGAAAGGATTTTTTTCGGTCGGCGCACCTGCTATTGACCTGTTGGGAGAGGTCGATCGCCCTTTCCCGTGGCGCCCGCTTCATCACGGTTACCATGACGTTTAATTAGTCCCCGGCCAGGAAGCCCGCCTCCTGTGCCCCCATGGTCGATGTGATTGGCATGGCGCGGCGCCCGTCCCAATGGCGAATAAAGACATTTCAAGGAGTTGAAACACATACAAACGTTAACAATGGCATCCGGATATAGGCTTTAAAAAGCCAAACTGAAGCAGATTGGCGGACAGTATTGCCAAGCCACCGGTGTAGGATGTCCTGTATGGGTAATTGCTCTAACATGTGATTTATCGGACAGCTGATAACCCAGACAGGTTAATTTACTGGACGGATGAAAACCCAGACAGGTTAATTTACCGGACAGATGAAAACTCAGACAGGTTAATTTACTGGACAGATGAAAACCAAGACAGGTTCATTTACTGGACAGATGAAAGCCAATACAGGTTCATTTACCGGACAGATGAAAACCAAGACAGGTTAATTTACCGGACAGATGAAAACCAAGGCAGGTTAATTTACCGGACAGATGAAAGCCAAGACAGGTTCATTTACCGAACAGATGAAAACCAAGACAGGTTAATTTACCAAACAGATGAAAACCAAGACAATTTAATTACACATTACATTATTCAACAAATGAGTACCCAACTATTAAAATGCCAGCATACATGAACGCTCGCAAACATGAATATTCCGAGAAAATCGATCAGTGTTTTGGATTAACGTTATCAAAGCCAAGGCCAATCGGTTATCGCAGTTGTTACCCTCCGATGGCCGCTTCCTCTGTAGAGACGCGCCCATTGAGCGCTGCACATTGTCATCGATGGGTGTGGGATAAAACTTCCATTAAATGTTATTGTGAGCCCTGTACATCAGCCAAGGACACGTGGGGTGCCTTATCTCCCCCATCAGGGCCCGGCAATGTTCTCGGCCAATCAGCACCGCGCTCACTCGCCGCTGCGGAAGATCCTGCTGGATAGGACCATTCATCACATCGGATCAGTTCGGTCCATTGTGCTTACTATATATCTAGGCACCCTTGCAGCCACCAGATAATCGGACAATGCTGCTTTATTGCGTCTTGCCCAAGGGTTAAGCCAGGAGTTATAACCATGTACTGGCTGTTGCCATTTCTGAGTCAGGTTATCCAACCCCCGCCTGGGATGCTATGCGATGCGTTGGATGAGATTATCGGTATCACTATATATACCTCGCTCTTGTATCATCTCAAAAAGAATCCTGTAAGGTCAGTCGAGTTTGCTGTTCAGCGAAAATCTGACAAGAACCCTAGAAACCATAGTTCGTCAATTGTAACACACAAGGGTAGCGCGGAGCAAAGCCCCGGGGTGCCCCCCCCCCCCCCCCCTATTCTAAAATGAGATTATGTGGCTTTAGCAAAGATTGTGGGTAGAGCCATAGGAACCATCTGGACGAAGCCATTTTCTGTTTTAGTCATTAAGGCGCACTGACGCTATTAGTCGCTGGTCCAATAGAGTCACGCTGGAGTCTTACTCCAGACGCCGACGATTGTCATTTGCTTTTCTCTCTCATCCTTTGAGCTGTGAATGGTCATTGAGGCTATCACCATGCGACACGCCTTTGGTTGGTGGCGTGGGGTCACGTTTGCTCCCCAGCGCTCATGTCTCGGGTCTCAGCTGGCTCTTCCCACCGGGATATCACGGGGCTAGGTTGGCTGGTGAGGGCGGAGGAATGGTATGATGGCACCACATTGACCCCATGGTGTTTGACCCCGATAGCAGTATTCATGGCAATGGCTGTGGCCAGGGCAATGGCTGTATTCATGGCAATGGCTGTGGCCAGGGCAATGGCTGTATTCATGGCAATGGCTGTGGCTGTGGTCAGGAAAACGGCAGTGGTCAGGGCAGTGGCTGTGGCCAGGGCAATGGCTCTGGCTGTGGTCAGGGCAATGGCTGTGGCTGTGGTCAGGGCAATGGCTGTGGCTGTGGACAGGGCAATGGCTGTGGCTGTGGTCAGGGCAACAGCTGTGGTCAGGGCAATGGCTGTGGCTGTGGTCAGGGCAACAGCTGTGGTCAGGGCAATGGCTGTGGCTGTGGTCAGGGCAACAGCTGTGGTCAGGGCAATGGCTGTGGCTGTGATCAGGGCAACAGCTGTGGTCAGGGCAATGACTGTGTCGAGGGCAATGGCTGTGTCCAGGGCAATGGCTGTGGCTGTGGCTGTGGCCAGGGCAGACCTTCAATGCTTCAATTTGAGCCAAGCAGGCCTTCAATGCTTCAATATAAGCCAAGCAGACCTTCAATGTTTCAATATGAGCCAAGCAGACCTTCAATGCTTCAATATGAGCCAAGCAGGCCTTCAATGCTTCAATATGAGCCAAGCAGACCTTCAATGTTTCAATATGAGCCAAGCAGACCTTCAATGCTTCAATATGAGCCAAGCAGACCTTCAATGTTTCAATATGAGCCAAGCAGACCTTCAATGCTTCAATATGAGCAAAGCAGACCTTCAATGCTTCAATATGAGCCAAGCAGACCTTCAATGTTGCAATATGAGTCAAGCAGGCCTTCAATGATTCAATATGAGCCAAGCAGGCCTTCAATGTTGCAATATGAGCCAAGCAGGCCTTCAATGTTTCAATATGAGCCAAGCAGGCCTTCAATGATTCAATATGAGCCAAGCAGATCTTCAATGCTTCAATATGAGCCAAGCAGGCCTTCAATGCTTCAATATGAGCCAAGCAGACCTTCAATGCTTCAATATGAGCCAATCAGGCCTTCAATGATTCAATATGAGCCAAGCAGGCCTTCAGTATTTTAATATATGAGCCTAGCAGGCCTTTAATGCTTCAATATGAGCCAAGCAGGCCTTCAATGCTTCAATATGTGCCACGCAGGCCTTCAATGTTTCAATATGTGCCAAGCAGGCCTTCGATGTTTCAATATGTGCTAAGCAGGCCTTCAATGATTCAATATGAGCCAAGCAGATCTTCAATGCTTCAATATGAGCCAAGCAGGCCTTCAGTGCTTCAATATGAGCCAAGCAGACCTTCAATATTTTAATATTTGAGCCAAGCAGGCCTTCAATGCTTCAATATGAGCCAAGCAGACCTTCAATATTTTAATATATGAGCCAAGCAGGCCTTCAATGCTTCAATATGAGCCAAGCAGACCTTCAATATTTTAATATATGAGCCGAGCAGGCCTTAAATATTTTAATGTATGAGCCAAGCTGACCTTCAATATTTTAATATATGAGCCAAGCAGACCTTCAATGCTTCAATGTGAGCCAAGCAGGCCTTCAATATTTTAATATATGAGCCAAGCAGGCCTTCAATATTTTAATATATGAGCCAAGCAGATCTTCAATGCTTCAATATGAGCCAAGCAGGCCTTCAATATTTTAATATATGAGCCAAGCAGACCTTCAATGAAGCGGTTATTACGAGGATTTCAAGCCGTGCAGTGTCAGTTATCACGTGACAGATGGCATAAAAAAACTACGCAACACAAGAATTGCATTGGCATGCAAATCCAGTGAGTGTGGTCTCCGGCCTCCAATTGAACTTCCGTATCCGAAAGTCGTTCATCATGGCAGGTGCGCCGGACTGCCGCATCCAGTGCGTGCGGCGCACATCCGGGTCTCATCACTGCCTGCCCCGGCGCTGCCAGAATCAATGGCGGCCCACAACGCGGTCTACCTCGCCAAACACGTGCGTCGGTCAAGGTCATCGTGAAGATCATAATTAGCTGATGATACATTAGGCGCATAGATCTGGGTAAGATATGTGGTGGGCGATACTCTGGCATATAGGTAAAGGTGTCACATCCAAGTCAGACTCGACAATAGACCGATCCATACTCCGACACTAAGCCCCGCCCACGCTTGAGTCCTTTTTCCTTATTCTCCTTTTCGCGAGAAGGAAATTGACAATCATAGCTGATGGTAGGCACACATGAGAAGTGCTCATCTCTGAAATTGACAACAAAGTGACATGCTGCTTTGTTTATCCGACTTGTTTGTAAGACATAACGCACGTGGAAGACCTTTATCACTATATGATTGGACAAAAGACACATTGACGTCAGTGAATGCTTGACAGACTGGATCGGTCTATTTGGATTGCTACATTGTCTTACATTTTGTGTGGACCAAACCTTTGTGGCAGCCTACCCAAAGCACACGGAGTATTAGTTGATGAGGCGACAGATTGCACGAGGACACAGACGCAATCGTAAGGAAGATGACTCGCAATTCCACCATGAAGATAGCGACGGAGAAGGCGATAATGAGGAGCTAATGACGAGGAATGCGCTGAAGATAATGACCATGAAATAATACGCATTGAAAGCGTTCCATCTAACAGCCCCATTATCACTCTCAATCATTACTGGCCACTTCACGCAGTGGCTTCCTCCCTCATCTCTCTCTGTGATGGGCGAGGAGACGGCAGGCCAGCCTGCCTGGTACATATATCTATAGGTTGCCATGGTACGGGCGGATACAGCCCTTGATCCCGAACTGCTTGTACTGGGTAATAATGCAGGAGGGGGTCGAGGCCGGTCGCGACTTGTCGCTATCTGTGTGATGTACAACATACAGACCCAAGAGAGAAAGTCGCTTGGGCAACAGAATGCTAATGACTCGCATCAGCGCCGCCTAATGGGAGACAACGAGGTGGTCCTGTGTGGGCGCGAGTGTCGCCACGTGGTGCGAGATTACCGCCCGTTGTTAGACCACTGGGGCTAAACACAGTCGAAGTCATTGTGAAGTACATGACCCCTGACATTACATAGGTTGTCCTGGGGACCCACTGGTCTGATATCGCGTGATATGCAAGCATTAGGGCTGGAGTCAATAGAAACACGGAAGTGTGCGAGGACGTCGTTGGCCTACATACCCACTTCCGGTTCTCGTTCAGCCAGGGGATGCTGTCGGGAACATCCCCGGCACTTGCTGCAGATTGCGTCACGTAGTCACGGAACTATAAATACTAATAAACCGCTGAGCACCAATGAAATGACAAGAACCGGGTACCTCATTCTGGCTCAGGGACATTATATACAGCGATGTATTATTATAAAATGAGGCAAAAATTAAAATAATGCATAAGAATAAGTAATAAGTAGAGAAAGAATCAGTAGAATAAGAATACATAATTATGCAGCTTCGGACAGAACTGACTTCCTGATATGTAATTAGCCAAATTTAAACTCTTAGACGAGTGAAGTGATCAGCACAAGTGAAGAACCTTCAGTCTGATCATTACCTCAATTTATATTAAGGAGGGTGGGGGGGGGGGGGGTGATTTGGTGAAGTTCCTTGCCCTTTCATAAAAATGTGCCGTGCCGGTTGAAAATTAGAAATGTCGCCATGAGTGACACAGAACAGATATTGTTGTAACCGGACCCACAATAAACGTATCTACAGCATGTCGTCATGTCCAGCGCTGATAAAAGGGTGGACTATTCGCCGTCTGCTGTATTATGACGCCCTGCATTGTGTCACCGATGCACGGTTGTCGCAGACCAACAAGTACAGGTTCCCTTTCTCATAAATATAACAGTTCTTACAGTCATGTGTGTTTGTGAAATTGTCGGAAAATGGCTGCCGAGGCTTATCCCATCGAGACTCAGGCTGGCGCCATATTCTATCATTCAAAGGTGGCGCACACAGTTTTTGAAAATGACAAAAGAGGTATTTGTTTCTGAATTTTCAATCGCTCAATGTGGCTGAGGAACAATAGATTTGCGATGAAAGTGTCATGAATGGAACGAACAATTTTGCACACATGCTCAGGAAGAACAGGCGCGTCGCCATGCTTGCCTGCCGTAAATGGGTGTTTTTTACGACACCCGGGAGGCACAGAATACGGTCTAGCTCTGTCTCGGTGGAGAGAACAAATGTCTGGTTTAGCTGGTTCCTGATGCAACCAATATTGAATGCAGTCTATGGCTACCATGGCATAATTGGTGGTGTCGGCAAGGAATTGGTGTTTTATGCCGCTTTTGTGCACACAAGGGCTACACTGAGCCAAAGAACCGCCCTGGACGATAAAGGATGAATCAAAGAAAACATACACCAGATTAGGTGTCCAGGTCTGGATTCGGACCTATTGTTCTGCGCTGACTACTACACCAGGGAGAACACTTTGTCTGCTCAGTCACAGTAATATGTGTCGCTTGTGTCATTGTAACACTTGTTGGCATTGTGCAAGCTAGTTGCGCAGTTAATACATACGTAAGACTTAATTGGATTTTATGTCGGACTAACGCACTTACAATAGTGCATGAGTTGCGTCCACGCGAGCCAAGTGCATGTCCGCGTGTGCATATAACCCAATAACGTGGTATTAGCTGGCCATCAACACGGCAATCGTACGGTGATTGTCACGCAGATATTGACATTAAGTACCATGACTTATACGGCGTCACGCGGCCATTGCTAGCGAGAATCGTTCCCGGCTTCCTGTGTATTGGTCACGCAGGCGGCGAACACGGGGCTTTCACTAATGGAGGAGTTTTATCACATTACTGTCGGGCAGTGTCGTAAACTGGCGCCATTCGGCGCCATTTGACGGCAACACATGAACATACACTTCATCATTTATAAAGCTGAATTCCATCGCCGAATCATGTGTTGCGGATTCTGTGTGTTAAACTACTCGTGAAATACTTCGTCATCCATACAAATTACTTTCGTCATCCATTTATGTACAGCTGGACAGCTGGACAGTGAATCAGTCCGATTTAAAAACAGAGTGTAAATAATGAGCCATTGACATGGTTACCCCACAAGTGATTAAATTCTACCATTGTTGGTCAAGTGTATGGTGCAATGTACACATTGGAAACGTTTGCTGCCAACAAGTGATTCATAAGGTGGTTATAAATTGACGATTTGATCATAAGACAGAAATACCCATGTATGTCTCCTAACATGGAAATCGGACTAATGCGCTGTCCAGTTATGTGTATATAGGATTGTATTATATACGATGGTCTTCTCCAACCTGTGTTAGTGGTTACCTTATATCCTGGCCATTATGTGTCTCTCAGTCAAAATGATATCATGCTGTCCTCATGACTGACTGATCTGTTCGGTTTTAATATTCTGAGATGTCCTGCAGGCCTGGATGTAGTGCAGCCAGGTTGATGAATAAATCGTTTGTGGTTGAGCCGTCACGGATATGGTATCCCGATCCCTGGCACTGTTTGGACTGTCCCACTGTCTATTCTATTGTGGTGATATCGTCCTAGGTGTATCCTGTCTCTCGGTGGCGCAGTTAGTCTCACGTGTTCTCAGCCGTGTTTGGCCCGCGGGTTGCTGGCGCGCTGTCGGTGTGTGTGTCACAGCGTCACATGCAGGCACAGTTGTGTGTCACACGTCACGCCACACTCGACATACACAATATGTCAGCCCTCACTCGGCGTCGGTCTGTCGGGCGGTCTGCCAGCGTCAGACGTCAGTCGCTAGGTCGCCCCCTGCCTGCCACTGGCGTCCCGCGCTCGGTCGTTGTCGTCTTTCCCGCCAGGGGCAGCAGCAGCAGCGGCGGCGGCAGAGGCAGAAGCGGCAGCGGGGGTTAGAGAGGCGGCGGCGGCGGGAGAGGGCCTTGCGCAGAAGGCTGTAGGTGTTTGTCACCAGCGCCGCTTAGCGGGCAGGTGTGCTGGGCCGCCCCGTCCTCTGCCTGTGGCGGTGGTACCAGCCAGGGGCACCAGCCAGGGGCACCAGCCATCGATGGCGCAATGGCAGCGAGCAATACAACCCCCCCCCCCCCCACCCGCTTACCCTCCTCGCTGGCCCTCACGCATGCACCATGTCCTTTGCAGCCCCCCCCCCCCCGCACGCCCCCCACCCCACTTCCGGCCCTTCCGTTCTGTCCTGCCGGCAGAGGCCACGGCACCACAGATACCAGTCACAGGCGGTGTTAGCGGGGTTGGCGGGGCAGTGTCACAAGGTCTGTCTATGGGTGACTCCGGCGGGATGGCAGATCTGCGTGGCTGGGTGTGTGGGTGAAGGCATTGGGAGGGGGTGAGGCTGTTGAGTGCGGACAGAGGTGGCTGCACTGGTCTGGTAGGCAGGTGTCCGCGTGTGCCACACGGGGCCCGGAGTGTATGGCCCCTCCGTCTCTTCCCGCCCGCGCCTCCCCCCCGCCTCTTTCCGCCTGCTTGTCTCTTCCGTCCGCACCCTCACTTACCCCACTGTCACTCTGCCTAGGATTACTTCGATAATGGACTCTGGGATATAAGGCAAGGGACAGGGACTCAAGGCACAGGGCAGGGACTTTAGGCACGGGGCAGGGACTTAAGGCACGGGGCAGGGACTTAAGGCACGGGGCAGGGCCTTCAGGCACGGGGCAGGGACTTAAGGCGCAGGGCAGGGACTTAAGGCACGGGGCAGGGACTTCAGGCACGGGGCAGGGACTTCAGGCACGGGGCAGGGACTTAAGGCACGGGGCAGGGCCTTCAGGCACGGGGCAGGGACTTAAGGCACGGGGCAGGGACTTAAGGCACGGGGCAGGGACTTCAGGCACGGGGCAGGGACTCAAGGCACGGGGCAGGGACTCAAGGCACAGGGCAGGGACTTAAGGCACGGGGCAGGGACTTCAGGCACGAGGCAGGGACTTAAGGCACGGGGCAGGGACTTAAGGCACGGGGCAGGGCCTTCAGGCACGGGGCAGGGACTTAAGGCACGGGGCAGGGACTTAAGGCACGGGGCAGGGACTTCAGGCACGAGGCAGGGACTTAAGGCACGGGGCAGGGACTTAAGGCACGGGGCAGGGACTTAAGGCACGGGGCAGGGACTTAAGGCACGGGGCAGGGACTTCAGGCACGAGGCAGGGACTTAAGGCACGGGGCAGGGACTTAAGGCACGGGGCAGGGCCTTCAGGCACGGGGCAGGGACTTAAGGCACGGGGCAGGGACTTAAGGCACGGGGCAGGGACTTCAGGCACGAGGCAGGGACTTAAGGCACGGGGCAGGGACTTAAGGCACGGGGCAGGGACTTCAGGCACGGGGCAGGGACTTAAGGCACGGGGCAGGGACTTAAGGCACGGGGCAGGGACTTCAGGCACGGGGCAGGGACTCAAGGCACGGGGCAGGGACTTCAGGCACGGGGCAGGGACTCAAGGCACAGGGCAGGGACTCATGGCACAGGGCAGGGACTTAAGGCACGGGGCAGGGACTTCAGGCACGGGGCAGGGACTCAAGGCACGGGGCAGGGACTTCAGGCACGGGGCAGGGACTTAAGGCACGGGGCAGGGACTTAAGGCACGGGGCAGGGACTTAAGGCACGGGGCAGGGACTTCAGGCACGGGGCAGGGACTCAAGGCACGGGGCAGGGACTTCAGGCACGGGGCAGGGACTTAAGGCACGGGGCAGGGACTCAAGGCACGGGGCAGGGACTTAAGGCACGGGGCAGGGCCTTCAGGCACGGGGCAGGGACTTAAGGCACGGGGCAGGGCTTAAGGCACGGGGCAGGGACTTAAGGCATGGGATAGAGACTTCAGGCACGGGGCAGGGACTCAAGGCACAGGGCAGGGACTCATGGCACAGGGCAGGGACTTAAGGCACGGGGCAGGGACTTCAGGCACGGGGCAGGGACTTCAGGCACGGGGCAGGGACTTCAGGCACGGGGCAGGGACTTAAGGCACGGGGCAGGGACTCAAGGCACGGGGCAGGGACTTAAGGCACGGGGCAGGGCCTTCAGGCACGGGGCAGGGACTTAAGGCACGGGGCAGGGCTTAAGGCACGGGGCAGGGACTTAAGGCATGGGATAGAGACTTAAGGCACGGGGCAGGGACTCAAGGCACAGGGCAGGGACTCATGGCACAGGGCAGGGACTTAAGGCACGGGGCAGGGACTTCAGGCACGGGGCAGGGACTTCAGGCACGGGGCAGGGACTTCAGGCACGGGGCAGGGACTCAAGGCACGGGGCAGGGACTTAAGGCACGGGGCAGGGACTTCAGGCACGGGGCAGGGACTTAAGGCACGGGGCAGGGACTTAAGGCACGGGGCAGGGACTCAAGGCACGGGGCAGGGACTTAAGGCACGGGGCAGGGACTTCAGGCATGCGGCAGGGACTTCAGGCACGGGGCAGGGACTTAAGGCACGGGGCAGGGACTCAAGGCACGGGGCAGGGACTTAAGGCACGGGGCAGGGACTTCAGGCACGCGGCAGGGACTTCAGGCACGGGGCAGGGACTTAAGGCACGGGGCAGGGACTTAAGGCACGGGGCAGGGACTTAAGGCACGGGGCAGGGACTTCAGGCACGGGGCAGGGACTTAAGGCACGGGGCAGGGACTTAAGGCACGGGGCAGGGACTTAAGGCACAGGGCAGGGACTTCAGGCACGGGGCAGGGACTTAAGGCACGGGGCAGGGACTTAAGGCACGGGGCAGGGACTTCAGGCACGAGGCAGGGACTTCAGGCACGGGGCAGGGACTTAAGGCACGGGGCAGGGACTTAAGGCACGGGGCAGGGACTTAAGGCACGGGGCAGGGACTTCAGGCACGGGGCAGGGACTTAAGGCACGGGGCAGGGACTTAAGGCACGGGGCAGGGACTTAAGGCACAGGGCAGGGACTTAAGGCACAGGGCAGGGACTTCAGGCACGAGGCAGGGACTTCAGGCACGAGGCAGGGACTTAAGGCACGGGGCAGGGCTTAAGGCACGGGGCAGGGACTTAAGGCATGGGATAGAGACTTCAGGCACGGGGCAGGGACTTAAGGCACGGGGCAGGGACTTCAGGCACGCGGCAGGGACTTCAGGCACGGGGCAGGGACTTAAGGCACGGGGCAGGGACTTAAGGCATGGGATAGAGACTTCAGGCAAGGGGCAGGGACTTAAGGCACGGGGCAGGGACTTCAGGCACGAGGCAGGGACTTCAGGCACGGGGCAGGGACTTCAGGCACGGGGCAGGGACCTCAGGCACGGGGCAGGGACTTAAGGCACAGGGCAGGGACTTCAGGCACGAGGCAGGGACTTAAGGCACAGGGCAGGGACTTCAGGCACGGGGCAGGGACTTAAGGCACGGGGCAGGGACTTCAGGCACGAGGCAGGGACTTCAGGCACGGGGCAGGGACTTCAGGCACGGGGCAGGGACTTAAGGCACGGGGCAGGGACTTAAGGTATGGGATAGAGACTTCAGGCACGGGGCAGGGACTTCAGGCACGGGGCAGGGACTTCAGGCACGAGGCAGGGACTTCAGGCACGAGGCAGGGACTTAAGGCACGGGGCAGGGACTTAAGGCACGGGGCAGGGACTTAAGGCACGGGGCAGGGACTTAAGGCACGGGGCAGGGACTTAAGGCACGGGATAGGGACTTAAGGCACGGGGCAGGGCCTCAAGGCACAGGGCAAGGACTTCAGGCACGGGGCAGGGACTTAAGGCACGGGGCAGGGACTCAAGGCACAGGGCAGGGACTTCAGGCACGAGGCAGGGACTTAAGGTACGGGCAGGGACTTAAGGCACGGGGCAGGGACTTAAGGCACGGGATAGCGACTTCAGGCACAGGGCAGGGACTTAAGGCACGGGGCAGGGACTTAAGGCACGAGGCAGGGACTTAAGGCACGGGGCAGGGACTTCAGGCACGGGGCAGGGACTTAAGGCACGGGGCAGGGACTTAAGGCACGGGGCAGGGACTCAAGGCACGGGGCAGGGACTTAAGGCACGGGGCAGGGACTTAAGGCACGGGGCAGGGACTTAAGGCACGGGATAGGGACTTAAGGCACGGGGCAGGGCCTCAAGGCACAGGGCAAGGACTTCAGGCACGGGGCAGGGACTTAAGGCACGGGGCAGGGACTCAAGGCACAGGGCAGGGACTTCAGGCACGAGGCAGGGACTTAAGGTACGGGCAGGGACTTAAGGCACGGGGCAGGGACTTAAGGCACGGGGCAGGGACTTCAGGCACAGGGCAGGGACTTAAGGCACAGGGCAGGGACTTAAGGTACGGGGCAGGGACTCAAGGCAGGGGGCAGGGCTTAAGGCACGGGGCAGGGACTTAAGGCACGGGATAGCGACTTCAGGCACAGGGCAAGGACATTTTGCAAAGCGCATCTTATCCACCAACAATGCACTTAACGTCCTCATTGTTTTCGAACACCATTGCAACATCGCTGTATCATATCCTTTAGTATCGAATAATTTGCACGGTTGCATCCTATTCCACTTTCACCTGACAAAGATCGACTGCATAATGACACGCAATCCTTGTAAAGTAGCCGACCTGCCTTGATTCGAAAAACGACATTATTTTTTGCTGTCTTGTGGCTGCATGTATGATTTTATGTATTTGCTTCTAGGCGCGAGATAGTCGGTTTAACGGACAGCCCGTTTTCTCCGTGCACGCGCGGAACAAATCAAGTGACCTGCTGTTGTCAGCTGGTCGAACATTACGTAACCGAAAACCGTAATAACCGAGGTGGCCGGACTAGCCCCGGGGGCGAGCTAGCCACAGTCTCCCCTACTGGCAGAGACTACCCGAGTGACAGTTCATTCTTGGAAAGTACTTTAAATTCCTGGGCTTAAATTCCTGCGGAGTATAAATTTTCTTTTGTCAACACCTGTTGGCAGTGTTCGTCCTGTTTCAATGACCTTATCAGCTCTCCATTTACGTTGGGTGATCCCAGTTTGCGTGCCCTCTCCATCTCCATCATGCTTTGTTTACATTGGGTGATCCCAGTCTGCGTGCCTACTCTATCTCTCATTCATGCTCTGTTTACATTGGGTGATCCCAGTCTGCGTGCCCTCTCTATCTCTCCTTCATGCTCTGTTTACATTTGGTGATCCCAGTCTGCGTGCCTTCTCTATCTCCATCATGTTCTGTTTACATTGGGTGATCCCAGTCTGCGTGCCATCTCTATCTCTCCATCATGCTCTGTTTACATTGGGTGATCCCAGTCTGCGTGCCCTCTCTATCTCCATCATGTTCTGTTTACATTGGGTAATCCCAGTCTGCATGCCCTCTCCATCTCCATCATGCTCTGTTTACATTGGGTGATCCCAGTCTGCGTGCCCTCTCCATCTCCATCATGCTCTGTTTACATTGGGTGATCCCAGTCTGCGTGCCCTCTCTATCTCCATCATGCTCTGTTTACATTGGGTGATCCCAGTCTGCGTGCCTTCTCTATCTCTCCATCATGCTCTGTTTACATTGGGTGATCCCAGTCTGCGTGCCCTCTCTATCTCTCCATCATGCTCTGTTTACATTGGGTGATCCCAGTCTGCGTGCCCTCTCTATCTCTCCATCATGCTCTGTTTACATTGGGTGATCCGAGTCTGCGTGCCTTCTCTATCTCTCCATCATGCTATGTTTACATTGGGTGATCCCAGTCTGCGTGCCCTCTCCATCTCCATCATGCTCTGTTTACATTGGGTGATCCTAGTCTGCGTGCCCTCTCTATCTCCATCATGCTCTGTTTACATTGGGTGATCCCAGTCTGCGTGCCCTCTCTATCTCCATCATGCTCTGTTTACATTGGGTGATCCCAGTCTGCGTGCCCTCTCTATCTCCATCATGCTCTGTTTACATTGGGTGATCCCAGTCTGCGTGCTCTCTCTATCCCTCCATCATGCTCTGTTTACATTGGGTGATCCAAGTCTGCGTGCCCTCTCTATTTCCATCATGCTCTGTTTACATTGGGTGATCCCAGTCTGCATGCCCTCTCCATCTCCATCATGCTCTGTTTACATTGGGTGATCCCAGTCTGCGTGCCCTCTCTATCTCCATCATGCTCTGTTTACATTGGGTGATCCCAGTCTGCGTGCCCTCTCTATTTCTCCATCATGCTCTGTTTTCATTGGGTGATACCAGTCTGCGTGCCTTCTCTATCTCTCCATCATGCTCTGTTTACATTGGGTGATCCCAGTCTGCGTGCCTTCTCTATCTCTCCATCATGCTCTGCTTACATTGGGTGATCCCAGTCTGCGTGCCCTCTCCATCTCTCCATCATGCTCTGTTTTCATTGGGTGATACCAGTCTGCGTGCCTTCTCTATCTCTCCATCTTGCTCTGTTTACATTGAGTGATCCCAGTCTGCGTGCCCTCTCCATCTCCGTCATGCTCTGTTTACATTGGGTGATCCCAGTCTGCGTGCCCTCTCTATCTCTCCATCATGCTCTGTTTACATTGGGTGATCCCAGTCTGCGTGCCCTCTCCATCTCCGTCATGCTCTGTTTACATTGGGTGATCCCAGTCTGCGTGCCCTCTCTATCTCCATCATCCTCTGTTTACATTGGGTGATCCCAGTCTGCGTGCCCTCTCTATCTCTCCATCATGCTCTGTTTACATTGGGTGATCCCAGTCTGCGTGCCTTCTCTATCTCTCCATCATGCTCTGTTTACATTGGGTGATCCCAGTCTGCGTGCCCTCTCCATCTCCGTCATGCTCTGTTTACATTGGGTGATCCCAGTCTGCGTGCCCTCTCTATCTCCATCATCCTCTGTTTACATTGGGTGATCCCAGTCTGCGTGCCCTCTCTATCTCTCCATCATGCTCTGTTTACATTGGGTGATCCCAGTCTGCGTGCCCTCTCCATCTCCGTCATGCTCTGTTTACATTGGGTGATCCCAGTTTGCGTGCCCTCTCTATCTCCATCATGCTCTGTTTACATTGGGTGATCCCAGTCTGCGTGCCCTCTCCATCTCCGTCTTGCTCTGTTTACATTGGGTGATCCCAGGTTGCGTGCCCTCTCTATCTCCATCATGCTCTGTTTACATTGGGTGATCCCAGTCTGCGTGCCCTCTCTATCTCTCCATCATGCTCTGTTTACATTGGGTGATCCCAGTCTGCGTGCCCTCTCCATCTCCGTCATGCTCTGTTTACATTGGGTGATCCCAGTTTGCGTGCCCTCTCTATCTCCATCATGCTCTGTTTACATTGGGTGATCCCAGTCTGCGTGCCCTCTCTATCTCTCCATCATGCTCTGTTTACATTGGGTGATCCCAGTCTGCGTGCCCTCTCCATCTCCATCGTGCTCTGTTTACATTGGGTGATCCCAGTCTGCGTGCCCTCTCCATCATGCTCTGTTTACATTGGGTGATCCCAGTCTGCGTGCCCTCTCTATCTCCATCATGCTCTGTTTTCATTGGGTGATCCCAGTCTGCGTGCCCTCTCTATCTCCATCATGCTCTGTTTTCATTGGGTGATACCAGTCTGCGTGCCCTCTCTATCTCTCCATCATGCTCTGTTTACATTGGGTGATCCCAGTCAGCGTGCCCTCTCTATCTCCATCATGCTCTGTTTACATTGGGTGATCCCAGTCTGCGTGCCTTCTCTATCTCTCCATCATGCTCTGTTTACATTGGGTGATCCCAGACTGCGTGCGCTCTCCATCTCCATCATGCTCTGTTTACATTGGGTGATCCCAGTCTGCGTGCCCTCTCCATCATGCTCTGTTTACATTGGGTGATCCCAGTCTGCGTGCCCTCTCTATCTCTCCATCATGCTCTGTTTACATTGGGTGATCCCAGTCTGCGTGCCCTCTCTATCTCCATCATGCTCTGTTTACATTGGGTGATCTCAGTCTGCGTGCCCTCTCCATCTCCATCATGCTCTGTTTACATTGGGTGATCCCAGTCAGCGTGCACTCTCTATCTCTCCATCATGCTCTGTTTACATTGGGTGATACCAGTCTGCGTGCCCTCTCTATCTCCATCATGCTCTGTTTACATTGGGTGATCCCAGTCTGCGTGCCTTCTCTATCTCTCCATCATGCTGTGTTTACATTGGGTGATCCCAGTCTGCGTGCCCTCACTATCTCTCCATCATGCTCTGTTTACATTGGGTGATCCCAGTCTGCGTGCCCTCTCTATCTCCATCATGCTCTGTTTACATTGGGTGATCCCAGTCTGCGTGCCCTCTCTATCTCCATCATGCTCTCTTTACATTGGGTGATCCCAGTCTGCGTGCCCTCTCTATCTCTCCATCATGGTCTGTTTACATTGGGTGATCCCAGTCTGCGTGCCCTCTCCATTTCCATCATGCTCTGTTTACATTGGGTGATCCCAGTCTGCGTGCCCTCTCCATCTCCATCATGCTCTGTTTACATTGGGTGATCCCAGTCACCGTGCCCTCTCTATCTCTCCATCATGCTCTGTTTACATTGGGTGATCCCAGTCTGCGTGCCCTCTCCATCTCCATCATGCTCTGTTTACATTGGGTGATCCCAGTCTGCGTGCCCTCTCTATCTCTCCATCATGCTCTGTTTACATTTGGTGATCCCAGTCTGCGTGCCCTCTCTATCTCTCCATCATGCTCTGTTTTCATTGGGTGATACCAGTCTGCGTGCCCTATCTCCATCATGCTCTGTTTACATTGGGTGATCCCAGTCTGCGTGCCCTCTCTATCTCTCCATCATGCTCTGTTTACATTGGGTGATCCCAGCCTTCGTGCCCTTTCCATCTCCATCATGCTCTGTTTACATTGGGTGATCCCAGTCAGCGTGCACTCTCTATCTCTCCATCATGCTCTGTTTACATTGGGTGATACCAGTCTGCGTGCCCTCTCTATCTCCATCATGCTCTGTTTACATTGGGTGATCCCAGTCTGCGTGCCTTCTCTATCTCTCCATCATGCTCTGTTTACATTGGGTGATCCCAGTCTGCGTGCCCTCACTATCTCTCCATCATGCTCTGTTTACATTGGGTGATCCCAGTCTGCGTGCCCTCTCTATCTCCATCATGCTCTGTTTACATTGGGTGATCCCAGTCTGCGTGCCCTCTCTATCTCCATCATGCTCTGTTTACATTGGGTGATCCCAGTCTGCGTGCCCTCTCTATCTCTCCATCATGGTCTGTTTACATTGGGTGATCCCAGTCTGCGTGCCCTCTCCATTTCCATCATGCTCTGTTTACATTGGGTGATCCCAGTCTGCGTGCCCTCTCCATCTCCATCATGCTCTGTTTACATTGGGTGATCCCAGTCTCCGTGCCCTCTCTATCTCTCCATCATGCTCTGTTTACATTGGGTGATCCCAGTCTGCGTGCCCTCTCCATCTCCATCATGCTCTGTTTACATTGGGTGATCCCAGTCTGCGTGCCCTCTCTATCTCTCCATCATGCTCTGTTTACATTGGGTGATCCCAGTCTGCGTGCCCTCTCTATCTCTCCATCATGCTCTGTTTTCATTGGGTGATACCAGTCTGCGTGCCCTATCTCCATCATGCTCTGTTTACATTGGGTGATCCCAGTCTGCGTGCCCTCTCTATCTCTCCATCATGCTCTGTTTACATTGGGTGATCCCAGTCTTCGTGCCCTTTCCATCTCCATCATGCTCTGTTTACATTGGGTAATACCAGTCTGCGTGCCCTCTCTATCTCTCCATCATGCTCTGTTTACATTGGGTGATCCCAGTCTTCGTGCCCTCTCCATCTCCATCATGCTCTGTTTACATTGGGTGATCCCAGTCTGCGTGCACTCTCCATCTCCATCATGCTCTGTTTACATTGGGTGATCCCAGTCTGCGTGCCCTCTCTATCTCTCCATCATGCTCTGTTTACATTGGGTGATCCCAGTCTGCGTGCCCTCTCCATCTCTCCATCATCCTCTGTTTACATTGGGTGATCCCAGTCTGCGTGCCCTCTCTATCTTCATCATGCTCTGTTTACATTGGGTGATCCCAGTCTGCGTGCACTCTCCATCTCCATCATGCTCTGTTTACATTGGGTGATCCCAGTCTGCGTGCCCTCTCTATCTCTCCATCATGCTCTGTTTACATTGGGTGATCCCAGTCTGCGTGCCCTCTCCATCTCTCCACCATCCTCTGTTTACATTGGGTGATCCCAGTCTGCGTGCCCTCTCTATCTCCATCACGCTCTGTTTACATTGGGTGATCCCAGTCTGCGTGCACTCTCCATCTCCATCATCCTCTGTTTACATTGGGTGATCCCAGTCTGCGTGCACTCTCCATCTCCATCATGCTCTGTTTACATTGGGTGATCCCAGTCTGCGTGCCCTCTCCATCTCTCCACCATCCTCTGTTTACATTGGGTGATCCCAGTCTGCGTGCCCTCTCTATCTCCATCATGCTCTGTTTACATTGGGTGATCCCAGTCTGCGTGCACTCTCCATCTCCATCATGCTCTGTTTGCATTGGGTGATCCCAGTCTGCGTGCACTCTCCATCCCCATCATGCTCTGTTTACATTGGGTGATCCCAGTCTGCGTGCCCTCTCTATCTCTCCATCATCCTCTGTTTACATTGGGTGATCCCAGTCTGCGTGCTCTCTCTATCTCCATCATGCTCTGTTTACATTGGGTGATCCCAGTCTGCGTGCACTCTCCATCTCCATCATCCTCTGTTTACATTGGATGATCCCAGTCTGCGTGCCCTCTCCATCTCCATCATGCTCTGTTTACATTGGGTGATCCCAGTCTGCGTGCCTTCTCTATTTCTCCATCATGCTCTGTTTAAATTGGGTGATCCCAGTCTGCGTGCCTTCTCTATCTCTCCATCATCCTCTGTTTACATTGGGTGATCCCAGTCTGCGTGCCCTCTCCATCTCCATCATGCTCTGTTTACATTGGGTGATCCCAGTCTGCGTGCCCTCTCCATCTCCATCATGCTCTGTTTACATTGGGTGATCCCAGTCTGCGTGCCCTCTCCATCTCCATCATCCTCTGTTTACATTGGGTGATCCCAGTCTGCGTGCCCTCTCCATCTCCATCATGCTCTGTTTACATTGGGTGATCCCAGTCTGGGTGCACTCTCCATCTCCATCATCCTCTGTTTACATTGGGTGATCCCAGTCTGCGTGCCCTCTCTATCTCTCCATCATGCTCTGTTTACATTGGGTGATCCCAGTCTGCGTGCCCTCTCCATCTCTCCATCATCCTCTGTTTACATTGGGTGATCCCAGTCTGCGTGCCCTCTCTATCTTCATCATGCTCTGTTTACATTGGGTGATCCCAGTCTGCGTGCACTCTCCATCTCCATCATGCTCTGTTTACATTGGGTGATCCCAGTCTGCGTGCCCTCTCTATCTCCATCATGCTCTGTTTACATTGGGTGATCCCAGTCTGCGTGCCCTCTCTATCTCTCCATCATCCTCTGTTTACATTGGGTGATCCCAGTCTGCGTGCACTCTCCATCTCCATCATGCTCTGTTTACATTGGGTGATCCCAGTCTGCGTGCCCTCTCCATCTCCATCATGCTCTGTTTACATTGGGTGATCCCAGTCTGCGTGCCCTCTCTATCTCTCCATCATGCTCTGTTTACATTGGGTGATCCCAGTCTGCGTGCCCTCTCCATCATGCTCTGTTTACATTGGGTGATCCCAGTCTGCGTGCCATCTCTATCTCCATCATGCTCTGTTTACATTGGGTGATCCCAGTCTGCGTGCACTCTCTATCTCCATCATGCTCTGTTTACATTGGGTGATCCCAGTCTGCGTGCACTCTCCATCTCCATCATGCTCTGTTTACATTGGGTGATCCCAGTCTGCGTGCACACTCCATCTCCATCATGCTCTGTTTACATTGGGTGATCCCAGTCTGCGTGCCCTCTCTATCTCTCCATCATCCTCTGTTTACATTGGGTGATCCCAGTCTGCGTGCCCTCTCTATCTCCACCATGCTCTGTTTACATTGGGTGATCCCAGTCTGCGTGCTCTCTCCATCTCCATCATCCTCTGTTTACATTGGATGATCCCAGTCTGCGTGCCCACCCCATCTCCATCATGCTCTGTTTACATTGGGTGATCCCAGTCTGCGTGCCTTCTCTATTTTTCCATCATGCTCTGTTTACATTGGGTGATCCCAGTCTGCGTGCCTTCTCTATCTCTACATCATGCTCTGTTTACATTGGGTGATCCCAGTCTGCGTGCCCTCTCCATCTCCATCATGCTCTGTTTACATTGGGTGATCCCAGTCTGCGTGCCCTCTCCATCTCCATCATGCTCTGTTTACATTGGGTGTTCCCAGTCTGCGTGCCCTCTCCATCTCCATCATGCTCTGTTTACATTGGGTGATCCCAATCTGCGTGCTCTCTCTATCTCTCCATCATGCTCTGTTTACATTGGGTGATCCCAGTCTGCGTGCCCTCTCTATCTCTCCATCATGCTCTGTTTACATTGGGTGATCCCAGTCTGCGTGCCTTCTCTATCTCCATCATGCTCTGTTTACATTGGGTGATCTCTGTCTGCGTGCCCTCTCTATCTCTCCATCATGCTCTGTTTACATTGGGTGATCCCAGTCTGCGTGCCCTCTCTATCTCTCCATCATGCTCTGTTTACATTGGGTGATCCCAGTCTGCGTGCCCTCTCTATCTCCATCATGCTCTGTTTACATTGGGTGATCCCAGTCTGCGTGCCCTCTCCATCTCCATCATGCTCTGTTTACATTGGGTGATCCCAGTCTGCGTGCCCTCTCTATCTCTCCATCATGCTCTGTTTACATTGGGTGATCCCAGTCTGCGTGCCCTCTCTATCTCTCCTTCATGCTCTGTTTACATTGGGTGATCCCAGTCTGCGTGCCCTCTCCATCTCCATCATGCTCTGTTTACATTGGGTTATCCCAGTCTGCGTGCCCTCTCTATCTCTCCATCATGCTCTGTTTTTTCATTGGGTGATCCCAGTCTGCGTGCCCTCTCTATCTCTCCATCATGCTCTGTTTACATTGGGTGATCCCAGTCTGCGTGCCCTCTCTATCTCCATCATGCTCTGTTTACATTGGGTGATCCCAGTCTGCGTGCCCTCTCTATCTCTCCATCATGCTCTGTTTACATTGGGTGATCCCAGTCTGCGTGCCTTCTCTATCTCCATCATGCTCTGTTTACATTGGGTGATCCCAGTCTGCGTGCCCTCTCTATCTCTCCATCATGCTCTGTTTACATTGGGTGATCCCAGTCTGCGTGCCCTCTCTATCCCTCCATCATGCTCGGTTTACATTGGGTGATCCCAGTCTGCGTGCCCTCTCTATCTCCATCATCCTCTGTTTACATTGGGTGATCCCAGTCTGCGTGCCCTCTCCATCTCCATCATGCTCTGTTTACATTGGGTGATCCCAGTCTGCGTGCGCTCTCCATCTCCATCATGCTCTGTTTACATTGGGTGATCCCAGTCTGCGTGCCCTCTCCATCTCCATCATGCTCTGTTTACATTGGGTGATCCCAGTCTGCGTGCCCTCTCTATCTCTATCATCCTCTGTTTACATTGGGTGATCCCAGTCTGCGTGCCCTCTCCATCTCCATCATGCTCTGTTTACATTGGGTGTTCCCAGTCTGCGTGCCCTCTCCATCTCCATCATGCTCTGTTTACATTGGGTGATCCCAATCTGCGTGCTCTCTCTATCTCTCCATCATGCTCTGTTTACATTGGGTGATCCCAGTCTGCGTGCCCTCTCTATCTCTCCATCATGCTCTGTTTACATTGGGTGATCCCAGTCTGCGTGCCTTCTCTATCTCCATCATGCTCTGTTTACATTGGGTGATCTCTGTCTGCGTGCCCTCTCTATCTCTCCATCATGCTCTGTTTACATTGGGTGATCCCAGTCTGCGTGCCCTCTCTATCTCTCCATCATGCTCTGTTTACATTGGGTGATCCCAGTCTGCGTGCCCTCTCTATCTCCATCATGCTCTGTTTACATTGGGTGATCCCAGTCTGCGTGCCCTCTCCATCTCCATCATGCTCTGTTTACATTGGGTGATCCCAGTCTGCGTGCCCTCTCTATCTCTCCATCATGCTCTGTTTACATTGGGTGATCCCAGTCTGCGTGCCCTCTCTATCTCTCCTTCATGCTCTGTTTACATTGGGTGATCCCAGTCTGCGTGCCCTCTCCATCTCCTTCATGCTCTGTTTACATTGGGTTATCCCAGTCTGCGTGCCCTCTCTATCTCTCCATCATGCTCTGTTTTTTCATTGGGTGATCCCAGTCTGCGTGCCCTCTCTATCTCTCCATCATGCTCTGTTTACATTGGGTGATCCCAGTCTGCGTGCCCTCTCTATCTCCATCATGCTCTGTTTACATTGGGTGATCCCAGTCTGCGTGCCCTCTCTATCTCTCCATCATGCTCTGTTTACATTGGGTGATCCCAGTCTGCGTGCCTTCTCTATCTCCATCATGCTCTGTTTACATTGGGTGATCCCAGTCTGCGTGCCCTCTCTATCTCTCCATCATGCTCTGTTTACATTGGGTGATCCCAGTCTGCGTGCCCTCTCTATCCCTCCATCATGCTCGGTTTACATTGGGTGATCCCAGTCTGCGTGCCCTCTCTATCTCCATCATCCTCTGTTTACATTGGGTGATCCCAGTCTGCGTGCCCTCTCCATCTCCATCATGCTCTGTTTACATTGGGTGATCCCAGTCTGCGTGCGCTCTCCATCTCCATCATGCTCTGTTTACATTGGGTGATCCCAGTCTGCGTGCCCTCTCCATCTCCATCATGCTCTGTTTACATTGGGTGATCCCAGTCTGCGTGCCCTCTCTATCTCTATCATCCTCTGTTTACATTGGGTGATCCCAGTCTGCGTGCCCTCTCCATCTCCATCATGCTCTGTTTACATTGGGTGATCCCAGTCTGCGTGCGCTCTCCATCTCCATCATGCTCTGTTTACATTGGGTGATACCAGTCTGCGTGCCCTCTCTATCTCTATCATCCTCTGTTTACATTGGGTGATACCAGTCTGCGTGCCCTCTCTATCTCTATCATCCTCTGTTTACATTGGGTGATACCAGTCTGCGTGCCCTCTCCATCTCCATCATGCTCTGTTTACATTGGGTGATCCCAGTCTGCGTGCGCTCTCCATCTCCATCATGCTCTGTTTACATTGGGTGATACCAGTCTGCGTGCCCTCTCTATCTCTATCATCCTCTGTTTACATTGGGTGATACCAGTCTGCGTGCCCTCTCCATCTCCATCATGCTCTGTTTACATTGGGTGATCCCAGTCTGCGTGCGCTCTCCATCTCCATCATGCTCTGTTTACATTGGGTGATACCAGTCTGCGTGCCCTCTCTATCTCTATCATCCTCTGTTTACATTGGGTGATACCAGTCTGCGTGCCCTCTCCATCTCCATCATGCTCTGTTTACATTGGGTGATACCAGTCTGCGTGCCCTCTCTATCTCTATCATCCTCTGTTTACATTGGGTGATACCAGTCTGCGTGCCCTCTCCATCTCCATCATGCTCTGTTTACATTGGGTGATACCAGTCTGCGTGCGCTCTCCATCTCCATCATGCTCTGTTTACATTGGGTGATCCCAGTCTGCGTGCCCTCTCTATCTCCATCATGCTCTGTTTACATTGGGTGATCCCAGTCTGCGTGCCCTCTCCATCTCCGTCATGCTCTGTTTACATTGGGTGATCCCAGTCTGCGTGCCCTCTCTATCTCCATCATGCTCTGTTTACATTGGGTGATACCAGTCTGCGTGCCCTCTCCATCTCCATCATGCTCTGTTTACAATGGGTGATCCCAGTCTGCGTGCCCTCTCTATCTCTATCATCCTCTGTTTACATTGGGTGATCCCAGTCTGCGTGCCCTCTCCATCTCCATCATGCTCTGTTTACATTGGGTGATCCCAGTCTGCGTGCCCTCTCTATCTCTATCATCCTCTGTTTACATTGGGTGATCCCAGTCTGCGTGCCCTCTCTATCTCCATCATGCTCTGTTTACATTGGGTGATACCAGTCTGCGTGCCCTCTCCATCTCCATCATGCTCTGTTTACAATGGGTGATCCCAGTCTGCGTGCCCTCTCTATCTCCATCATGCTCTGTTTACATTGGGTGATCCCAGTCTGCGTGCCCTCTCCATCTCCGTCATGCTCTGTTTACATTGGGTGATCCCAGTCTGCGTGCCCTCTCTATCTCCATCATGCTCTGTTTACATTGGGTGATACCAGTCTGCGTGCCCTCTCCATCTCCATCAAGCTCTGTTTACAATGGGTGATCCCAGTCTGCGTGCCCTCTCTATCTCTATCATCCTCTGTTTACATTGGGTGATCCCAGTCTGCGTGCCCTCTCCATCTCCATCATGCTCTGTTTACATTGGGTGATACCAGTCTGCGTGCCCTCTCCATCTCCATCATCCTCTGTTTACATTGGGTGATCCCAGTCTGCGTGCGCTCTCCATCTCCATCATCCTCTGTTTACAATGGGTGATCCCAGTCTGCGTGCCCTCTCTATCTCTATCATCCTCTGTTTACATTGGGTGATCCCAGTCTGCGTGCCCTCTCCATCTCCATCATGCTCTGTTTACATTGGGTGATCCCAGTCTGCGTGCCCTCTCTATCTCTATCATCCTCTGTTTACATTGGGTGATCCCAGTCTGCGTGCCCTCTCTATCTCCATCATGCTCTGTTTACATTGGGTGATACCAGTCTGCGTGCCCTCTCCATCTCCATCATGCTCTGTTTACAATGGGTGATCCCAGTCTGCGTGCCCTCTCTATCTCCATCATGCTCTGTTTACATTGGGTGATCCCAGTCTGCGTGCCCTCTCCATCTCCGTCATGCTCTGTTTACATTGGGTGATCCCAGTCTGCGTGCCCTCTCTATCTCCATCATGCTCTGTTTACATTGGGTGATACCAGTCTGCGTGCCCTCTCCATCTCCATCATGCTCTGTTTACAATGGGTGATCCCAGTCTGCGTGCCCTCTCTATCTCTATCATCCTCTGTTTACATTGGGTGATCCCAGTCTGCGTGCCCTCTCCATCTCCATCATGCTCTGTTTACATTGGGTGATCCCAGTCTGCGTGCCCTCTCCATCTCCATCATGCTCTGTTTACAATGGGTGATACCAGTCTGCGTGCCCTCTCCATCTCCATCATGCTCTGTTTACATTGGGTGATACCAGTCTGCGTGCCCTCTCCATCATGCTCTGTTTACATTGGGTGATCCCAGTCTGCGTGCGCTCTCCATCTCCATCATGCTCTGTTTACATTGGGTGATCCCAGTCTGCGTGCGCTCTCTATCTCTATCATCCTCTGTTTACATTGGGTGATACCAGTCTGCGTGCCCTCTCCATCTCCATCATGCTCTGTTTACAATGGGTGATCCCAGTCTGCGTGCCCTCTCTATCTCTATCATCCTCTGTTTACATTGGGTGATCCCAGTCTGCGTGCCCTCTCCATCTCCATCATGCTCTGTTTACATTGGGTGATCCCAGTCTGCGTGCCCTCTCCATCTCCATCATGCTCTGTTTACAATGGGTGATACCAGTCTGCGTGCCCTCTCCATCTCCATCATGCTCTGTTTACATTGGGTGATACCAGTCTGCGTGCCCTCTCCATCATGCTCTGTTTACATTGGGTGATCCCAGTCTGCGTGCGCTCTCCATCTCCATCATGCTCTGTTTACATTGGGTGATCCCAGTCTGCATGCCCTCTCCATCTCCATCATGCTCTGTTTACATTGGGTGATACCAGTCTGCGTGCCCTCTCTATCTCCATCATGCTCTGTTTACATTGGGTGATCCCAGTCTGCGTGCGCTCTCCATCTCCATCATGCTCTGTTTACATTGGGTGATCCCAGTCTGCGTGCCCTCTCTATCTCCATCATGCTCTGTTTACATTGGGTGATCCCAGTCTGCGTGCCCTCTCCATCTCCATCATGCTCTGTTTACATTGGGTGATCCCAGTCTGCGTGCCCTCTCTATCTCTATCATCCTCTGTTTACATTGGGTGATCCCAGTCTGCGTGCCCTCTCTATCTCCATCATGCTCTGTTTACATTGGGTGATCCCAGTCTGCGTGCGCTCTCCATCTCCATCATGCTCTGTTTACATTGGGTGATCCCAGTCTGCGTGCCTTCTCTATCTCCATCATGCTCTGTTTACATTGGGTGATCCCAGTCTGCGTGCCCTATCTCCATCATGCTCTGTTTACATTGGGTGATCCCAGTCTGCGTGCCCTATCTCCATCATGCTCTGTTTACATTGGGTGATCCCAGTCTGCGTGCCCTCGCTATCGCCATCATGCTCTGTTTACATTGGGTGATCCCAGTCTGCGTGCGCTCTCCATCTCCATCGTGCTCTGTTTACATTGGGTGATCCCAGTCTGCGTGCCCTCTCTATCTCCATCATAGCAATCCATAATCCGCTGATCGTCCACCTTATCTCAGGTGGTTCTTCCGTGTGAGGCCGAACCATTGTTTCAGCATAGCTCACGTACTACTCACGCCTAAACGTTTACCACAATAATATATTTCGTGGGTGCTAACATGAAAGATGGACCTTATCTAATCTTGAGATTCGTAAGATTTCTTCTTAAATGTTCATACTTCTGTTTGACATTTCCTGATGTCGTGTCTTGCCGGTAAGTATGTGGCGCACAATGCGTCTCGCTCAGCAGGGGACCTAATGGTATGTGCTCGGAGCGTGTCATTATTTTCCCAAAGTGGGTCATTATACTGGCGCCACGATAACGAGGGAACACGATGAGCCGGTGCTTACGTGTGTCATGTGTGGCACCGGAGTGTGCTCCAATCACCAACCCCATCGCAACAATACTATGACTTGCAACATACGAAAATACAGTTCTACCTATAACATACGGCCTACTACATAACATGCGATATTGTTTCGATGGAAATATACGGGTCCCCCATAAACGCATATTACAAATTATGCATCATTATTACGTTAGGCTTTATTCTAATGGGCACTAGTTTTGAATTCTCCACATAACCTTTTGGTTTTATATATGTAGGTTTGGAGTTTTCTTTTCCTTAATTGTGAGTATGAAATTGACAATCATAGCTGATGGTAGGTACAAGTGGGAAGTACTCATGCTGCTTTGTTTGTCCGACTTGTTTGTCCGACTTGTTTGTCTGACATCATGCACGTGGAAGACCTTTTTTCACCACATGATTGGATAAAAGATATAGTGACGACAATGAATGATTGACAGCCTGGATCGGTTTATTCACGCCTTGAGACAAACCTCTTGCGTGATATGGTCCATTTAAGGCAGAGGAAAGCCAAGTCATCGGCACGATAGGGGGACATTGAGTGGTTGTCGCTTGGTGGTGAATAACACTACCTCCACGAGTTACACTGACATATTCGGAACACAACTTATGGCAGATTAATTAACTGGACAGCAGATTACATGGGACTCACACGGGACGGTACATTTCAAACACATGGTTATAACAAGGAAATAAGGACTACTAATATTGTATCAAGGAACGGATGAAAACAGTGGCCCTTGGAAGTCGCAATAATTGTACGTTTCTGTAACTGGACCCGCGAGAGGATCAGAGGGACATCCCATAATGCCCCCTTGCTCACATGATACCTCTAATCGCCGCCTCCTCTGAGAAAACAATAAAACTTAACATTAAGTTACACACTAAATGCATTGCGAGTCCTTAAAGGTGCATATCAAACACTTTCCCGCCAAAACTAAACAGGTCAAAATACAAATAAGAATCCGTCCTTGAATCATCTAAAATTTCTTTTGTCTATTTTCCACGCATACCAGACTGCCAACTAAAGTCTCTTAGCCTTGCTTGTGATATCAATTTACCACAGGCTTTTAACTTAGTGGTGAACGTCAGTTTTGTGCTTCGCGATGCTTTATTATATGTAGCAGTGCCGCGACAATTCTGCGATGTCCCAGGATTGACACGTTTGCCACATCACAGCCGAAACGGCGATGTTGATTAGGTGTCTGAATTTATAGAATGAAACAATCGAGTTTTCCCCCAATTGTGATATATATGTCACGTGGGTTTAGTTTTGGCGGAAAGAGCTCGATATGCAACTTTAATTGGATATCAGGGAACGTGTCTTCTTTGATCCTAATACGGACCTGCGACTCATTCATTATCTATTAACGTTACATCAGTCGCTTTGTGTCGACAATATCCGAACCACCCCACCCTGAAGCTACAACGATTCTTTTTGTCAGAATTAGCAAGTATGCGGAAGTGGTTCTCACCTTTATTGGGGGGGTGCTTCAACCATATTTTACCCCAACCAGAACTTGTCTACACCTAACTAAGGGCTGGCGCGGTAGCTCAGTGGGTTACAACGCTCGCCTCGAGTGCTAGGGCCACCTGATAGCCTAACGGCACGTGGATCGGTGGTTCGAACGCCGCTGTGGTCATGCCTGTGTCGTCGCAGAATAAAGTTCCCATGTCATTCTTCGCGAAGAGTAGGGGGTCAGCCCCGGGCACATGGCTCCACTCATCCTTCGTTCCCCGACAGAAGGGGGCTGGGGTCCGGATCCCTTGAAACCGCCGCCACCCCATGGATCCGCCCCCACCCCATGGATCCGCCCCCACCCCATGGATCCGCCCCACCCCATGGATCTGCCCCCACCCCATGGATCCGCCCCCACCCCATGGATCGACCCCCACCCTATGGACCCCCCCCACCCCATGAATCCGCCCCACCCCATGGATCAGCCCCCACCCCATGAATCCGCCCCCACCCCATGGATCGACCCCCACCCTATGGATCCGCTCCCACCCCATGAATCCGCCCCACCCCATGAATCCGCCTCCACCCCATGGATCCGCCCCCACCCCATGAATCCGCCCCACCCCATGGATCCGCCTCCACCCCATGGATCCGCCCCCACCCCATGGATCCGCCCGTACACTATATTTTATTCAAACCCCTACTTACTTACACCCTACATTCCGCAACCCCTGCTTACTTTCATCGTATTTCACCCCAACCCCGGCTTACGTTCATCGTATTTCACCCCAACCCCGGCTTACTTTCATCGCATTTCACCCCAACCCCTGCTTACTTTCATCGCATTTCACCCCAACCCCGGCTTACTTTCATCGTATTTCACCCCGACCCCTGCTTACTTTCATCGTATTTCACCCCAACCCCGGCTTACTTTCATCGTATTTCACCCCAACCCCTGCTTACTTTCATCGCATTTCACCCCAACCCCTGCTTACTTTCATCGCATTTCACCCCAACCCCGGCTTACTTTCATCGCATTTCACCCCAACCCCTGCTTACTTTCATCGCATTTCACCCCAACCCCGGCTTACTTTCATCGTATTTCACCCCGACCCCTGCTTACTTTCATCGTATTTCACCCCAACCCCGGCTTACTTTCATCGTATTTCACCCCAACCCCGGCTTACTTTCATCGTATTTCACCCCGACCCCTGCTTACTTTCATCGTATTTCACCCCAACCCCGGCTTACTTTCATTGTATTTCACCCCAACCCCGGCTTACTTTCATCGCATTTCACCCCAACCCCGGCTTACTTTCATCGTATTTCACCCCAACCCCGGCTTACTTTCATCGTATTTCACCCCAACCCCTGCTTACTTTCATCGTATTTCACCCCAACCCCGGCTTACTTTCATCGTATTTCACCCCAACCCTAGCTTACTTTCATCGTATTTCACCCCGACCCCTGCTTACTTTCATCGTATTTCACCCCAACCCCGGCTTACTTTCATTGTATTTCACCCCAACCCCGGCTTACTTTCATCGCATTTCACCCCAACCCCGGCTTACTTTCATCGTATTTCACCCCAACCCCTGCTTACTTTCATCGTATTTCACCTCAACCCCGGCTTACTTTCATCGTATTTCACCCCAACCCCGGCTTACTTTCATCGTATTTCACCCCAACCCCTGCTTACTTTCATCGTATTTCACCCCAACCCCTGCTTACTTTCATCGTATTTCACCCCAACCCCGGCTTACTTTCATCGCATTTCACCCCAACCCCGGCTTACTTTCATCGCATTTCACCCAAACCCCTGCTTACTTTCGTCGTATTTCACCCCAACCCCTGCTTACTTTCATCGCATTTCACCCCAACCCCGGCTTACTTTCATCGCATTTCACCCCAACCCCTGCTTACTTTCATCGTATTTCACCCCAACCCCTGCTTACTTTCATCGTATTTCACCCCAACCCCGGCTTACTTTCATCGTATTTCACCCCAACCCCGGCTTACTTTCATCGTATTTCACCACAACCCCTGCTTACTTTCATCGTATTTCACCCCAACCCTAGCTTACTTTCATCGTATTTCACCCCAACCCCTGCTTACTTTCATCGTATTTCACCCCAACCCCGGCTTACTTTCATCGTATTTCACCCCAACCCCGGCTTACTTTCATCGCATTTCACCCCAACCCCGGCTTACTTTCGTCGTATTTCACCCCAACCCCGGCTTACTTTCATCGCATTTCACCCCAACCCCTGCTTACTTTCATCGTATTTCACCCCAACCCCGGCTTACTTTCATCGTATTTCACCCCAACCCTGGCTTACTTTCATCGCATTTCACCCCAACCCCGGCTTACTTTCATCGTATTTCACCCCAACCCCGGCTTACTTTCATCGTATTTCACCCCAACCCCTGCTTACTTTCATCGTATTTCACCCCAACCCCGGCTTACTTTCATCGTATTTCACCCCAACCCCTGCTTACTTTCATCGTATTTCACCCCAACCCTAGCTTACTTTCATCGTATTTCACCCCAACCCCTGCTTACTTTCATCGTATTTCACCCCAACCCCGGCTTACTTTCATCGTATTTCACCCCAACCCCTGCTTACTTTCATCGCATTTCACCCCAACCCCGGCTTACTTTCATCGTATTTCACCCCAACCCCTGCTTACTTTCATCGTATTTCACCCCAACCCCTGCTTACTTTCATCGTATTTCACCCCAACCCCGGCTTACTTTCATCGCATTTCACCCCAACCCCGGCTTACTTTCATCGCATTTCACCCCAACCCCTGCTTACTTTCATCGTATTTCACCCCAACCCCGGCTTACTTTCATCGCATTTCACCCCGACCCCGGCTTACTTTCATCGCATTTCACCCCAACCCCGGCTTACTTTCATCGTATTTCACCCCAACCCCGGCTTACTTTCATCGTATTTCACCCCAACCCTAGCTTACTTTCATCGTATTTCACCCCAACCCCGGCTTACTTTCATCGTATTTCACCCCAACCCTAGCTTACTTTCATCGTATTTCACCCCAACCCCTGCTTACTTTCATCGTATTTCACCCCAACCCCGGCTTACTTTCATCGTATTTCACCCCAACCCAGCTTACTTTCATCGTATTTCACCCCAACCCCGGCTTACTTTCATCGTATTTCACCCCAACCCCTGCGTACTTTCATCGTATTTCACCCCAACCCCTGCTTACTTTCATCGTATTTCACCCCAACCCCGGCTTACTTTCATCGTATTTCACCCCAACCCCGGCTTACTTTCATCGTATTTCACCCCAACCCCTGCGTACTTTCATCGCATTTCACCCCAACCCCTGCTTACTTTCATCGTATTTCACCCCAACCCCGGCTTACTTTCATCGTATTTCACCCCAACCCCGGCTTACTTTCATCGTATTTCACCCCAACCCCGGCTTACTTTCATGGTATTTCACCCCAACCCCTGCTTACTTTCATCGTATTTCACCCCAACCCCTGCTTACTTTCATCGTATTTCACCACAACCCCGGCTTACTTTCATCGTATTTCACCCCAACCCCTGCTTACTTTCATCGTATTTCACCCCAACCCCTGCTTACTTTCATCGTATTTCACCCCAACCCCGGCTTACTTTCATCGCATTTCACCCCAACCCCGGCTTACTTTCATCGCATTTCACCCCAACCCCTGCTTACTTTCATCGTATTTCACCCCAACCCCGGCTTACTTTCATCGTATTTCACCCCAACCCCTGCTTACTTTCATCGTATTTCACCCCGCCCGTTATTGTGGCAGCTTGGTTATCACAGGGTGTGTTGTTCACGGTGTGCCTGCTCATTGTCGTCCCTGGTACACCAACCACGTGTCATTCTGCCTCGGCGCGACACAGCCCGGTTGTTATTTATCATATTTGATATACCAGAGCGACCATTACGCCGGGCTTCAAGCGACATAAACTTGATTCTGGTGACATAAACTCTGGACGCCTACCACAGTCGAGTATGGAGATATTTTCCTTGGCTTAAGATAAGATGCCCACTGGATGTCCTTCCATTCGTACATTATTTACGCGTGGGTTCATCTGTACAATTTACTAAGAAGGTAATTTTTGCATGGCCAACCGACTCCGCGATATGGACCGGAACTATAAATAGGGAACGGGGAGGTAGCAAAACATTCACTGGAGCTCCAGGGATGCGACAAATATCTCCATTACCGGAAGTACTTCCCATTTTTGGACCTTGTTATTATTAGTGTTCATGTTGTCACGCTGTACAGTGAGTGGAAGAATAAAAAACATTCATTGATGTCTTTCGTTACTACTAGTTCACCAGTGTTACCATATTGCAACGATAGTACGACCTGTAGCCCTGATGTGCGGTATACATCAGTTGTCACGCAGTTATTTCAGATCTAACGCCATGAGCATACACTCTATATATACGTGATAATAGACCAATGGTGATATCCATCACACTCTCGTGGCTGACACATACTGTCGTGGCACGCTATCTGCCACCACCATTGTCATATGTAATTGGCATAACGAGCACCACACGTACAGCGTCAGCGGGAACGCCGCCACCACAACGCTACGCGGGGATTGTCCATACGGCATGGCATATGCAAGGTTTGCTTTGTGATATGGCGACGACGATTTTCAGCGGTCGAATCCGCAGAATACAGCAATGAAAACTCGCATCTGCTACGAGCGTCACTGTCTGGCGTTAATTTACGTAATTGCCCGAACTTGTACACGATACCAGGCACACATGGAAGCTAACCGCTTTCTATTGCCACACTCAGCTAATTGGTGTCCAAGTGCGCGTAGGTCTCTGGCGGTAATTCATGTATTGATTTGGATGCAACAGGGGCCGAGAGCCACTGAAAGCTAGCGGCGTGAGTATAGCCAATTACTTCCTCCCGTCGCCAGACATGACAGCAAGTCAGTCCCCTGATGAGCGGAGAGCTAATTGCCGCGGCAATCCTCCAACCGTGTACGCCATACTACAGCGGCGATCTGCTGTTGTCTGCATGTCTGTTGTCTGCAGCATGTTTACAATGTTCATCAGCCCGCGTCAACATGCTCCGGTGGGGGGGGGGGGGGGGGGGGGGTCCCGCCGGCATAGTAACCGATCGATTTTCGAATCCTCCTTCCGCAATGGGCGGATTTCCGTCTCCAAGTCATTGTACACTTTGTGGGTGGCAGATGAGCAAATTGCACGCGTCGGAGTCACCTATCAAACAAACTAACCGACCCATGCAACACGGGACGCAGACAGGAGAGGTCGGCCGTGAAGCCGATGCTCTCGTCTCAATTACGGGACCATAGACACGACATCGTTCACCCTTGTCACAGCACCCACACTTCACTCTTACAATTTTTCATTAGATAAAGTATTTTGCTATAATTTTGTCCAGCCAACTTGTGGTTTTACTGATATAAATATTACGTTTTCTACGTGATTGTTTGTACTATGTTCACACAGACACACACTCAACAGTCACCCAAGAAAACGGCATCGCATCTCAAGATGTTGAGAGCAGTAATTAGTATGCAGTACACGAATCCCTATAGTGACGTAATCATTCACACATCGTCTTTCATGCAAGATACACTCCAAAATCAATATGCCAAGGCCCGAATGGTTCAGTCTAATTGATTCAGTCAGCGCTTTGTTCAATAAAAATACGCAGTTCATAGAATACAATTGTCACATAAAGCATGTATGGTACAGCACAGTGATGACCGGGAAGAGAGGGAGGCAATGGAGCGTGGTAGGAGGAAACCTATCTTCGTGTTGCACAGGGGATTTGGCATAAGCAATGGGTAAGTGTTACCTTGGGCCGGAGGGTAATCGCAGGACCCCAGCAGTGCTTGGCAGTGATACTTATATCCCAAAGTGTCCCACCGCCCTCCTCAGGGGCCAACTCCTCAGTATGGTCTGGGGGTAATTGTCCGAAGCTGCGTTAATCTCCCTCGGCTTGTGTCACTGCGTCAAGCTGCGGCGACGATTGGTAGGAACACGAATCTTAGTTGTCCGAGCGCGTCGCGTACACGAGGGACTGTCACGTGACCTTTGCGACCAGTCAGTTCTCCGGGGTGAATGGAGTGTCGGCCGTGTGCTGCGGGGGAGGAGGAGGGTGAGTGAGGAGGAGAGGATAGGCTAGGAGGAGGGGGTGGAGGAGGAGGAAGGGGTGGAGGAAGGGGTAGGAAGGAGCGGGTGGGTGAGGAGAAGAGGATGGGTGTGGAGGAGGGGGTGGAGGAGGAGGAAGGGGTGGAGGAAGGGGTAGGAAGGAGAGGGTGGGTGAGGAGGAGAGGATGGGTGTGGACGAGGGGGTGGAGGAGGAGTAAGGGGTGGAGGGAGGGGTAGGAAGGAGCGGGTGGGTGAGGAGTAGAGGATGGGTGTGGACGAGGGGGTGGAGGAGGAGGAAGGGGTGGAGGAAGGGGTAGGAAGGAGAGGGTGGGTGAGGAGGAGAGGATGGGTGTGGACGAGGGGGTGGAGGAGGAGTAAGGGGTGGAGGGAGGGGTAGGAAGGAGAGGGTGGGTGAGGAGGAAGGAGGGGTGGAGCAAGAACAAGGGGTGGCGGAAGGAGGAAGGAGGGGGTGAAGGAAGAGGAGGAGAGTGTAGGTGAGGAACAAAGAAGAAAGCGTGGGGAGGAAGGGGTGGAGGTGGTGGAAAGGGTGGAGCGGCTCAGAGGCGTAAGCATTACGTGCGGCATTAAAACCACGGTCCGCCTTGGCCCGACCAACTTCCTCGTGTCTGTTGGCGACATTGGCAGCGTGGAGCCACGGCCGCCACACCGCCCCGGTACCCCCGCAGTGGTCGCGGCGGCAGCTTCATAATTAATGTATGGCAGTGCTATGTCCGTGTCTGTATGTGTGGGTGTGAGTGTGGGTGCCTCCTGCCCCCCCCCCCCCCCCCATGCACACACACATACACACACACACTCCAAAGATCGATCAGGGGCAAACCATAGTGACCCTATCCGGGCAAGGAGCCCCCCTGCCCCACTCATCCTTCATGTGGTGCGCCCCTCCCCCTCCCCACCCACCCACACACCTCCAAACCTCTCCTCCTCCAACCTCTCCCCGCTACCACCTCCCACCCCCCGCGGTGGTGTCAAGTACCTCCATATCGTCCTTGTATACCTTTACCAGCTTCAATCGATTGATTTCAGGGAGGATGTGTGTTATTTTCGCGACAAACATTCGCTAGTAACAAAGGGGCCGACCCGCTAGCTCAGTGGGCTAGAGCGCTGGCATTCAGCGCTCTGGTCACCTGAGAGCCTAGCGGCGCGTGGGTCGGTGGTTCGCGCCCCGCTGTACGTGTCGCCATGTCTGTGGGGTCGCAGGGTACAGATCGATCCACTCTCCCTTCTTTCTCCCATCGACGCGATATGACCAAAAGTGGTTTAGGCGTTCTGAATATGCAAGCAACCAACCAATTGCTAGTAACAAAGCCGCTGCCGGACTTTGAGGGAGATATTCCGTATTTTCGCAAAATGTAGTGAGGCTGTGGCTTCCCGGTGTACACGTGACATATACAGGCTCAGCGTCAATTACCTGACGTCATCAAAACATCATTAACATGCCGCGGAGCTCATTAATGGCTTCATATTGGGTTACACCATTATGGAAGCAAAAGAGGCAAAAAGAGCGAAATGAACAACGCGTTACAAATTACTGTATGAAGGATAAAACTACACACAGCCTATTTCCTGTTACAGTACACCATGCAGGTATTTCAATGGGTTATATATAGACCTGTCATACCTGTATACCATGTGTTATGTATAGACATGTCATACCAGTATACAATGTGTTATTATAGACCTGTCATACCTGTATACCATGTGTTATGTATAGACATGTCATACCTGTATACAATGTGTTATTATAGACCTGTCATACCTGTATGCCATGTGTTATATATAGACCTGTCATACCTGTATACCATGTGTTGTGTATAGACCTGTCATACCTGTATACCATGGGTTATATATAGACCTGTCATACCTGTATACCATGTGTTATGTATAGACATGTCATACCTGTATACCATGTGTTATGTATAGACATGTCATACCTGTATACAATGTAGGTATGTCAATGTTATATATACACCAGTCATACTTGTATATAATCTGAGTATTTCTATGCGACTTCTTCGCATCTTCAGCACCTTAATATGTGCATCATCAAAGTGTTTATATCTTACGAAGTCAAGATGCAGTCAGTGATCAGAACACTCAACATGCAAAGATATTTATGGGCAAAAATATGACCTAGATATTGACATATATATATATCCATATTATGGCGCTAGGCGAATCAACGAAGGACTATTGTGGCATAATCACTTCTTTCCGGGCGTCCCTTCCACCCCCCCCCCCCCCAACTTTCTTCCCGCCGCCTGGCCCACTCGGGACACGCGTGTCGGGGGTCTGTCACCCCCGGAGACCTGTTCCTGTTGTCCATGGCTGCCTTATTGACGACATATACCTCAATGCTCTAGTAGTCCAACCGGGTCTGTCATCGGATCGCCCCCACCCTCCCCCGCGCCCTACGTTCCGCCTCTTCCTTACACTTCCCCGTCCCTCTATCTCGTCTATCGCCTTATTATCCGAATTCCTTTCATTAACAGTCGGCACGGCGTCCGTGGCCGGGGGTGGCGGGCGGGGGGGGGGGGGCGTGGTTTGGAGGGTGGGGGCTTGCTGCTCACGGTGGCCCCAGTCCACCAACCTTCTAATTGGCTCTCTCTATGGAGCATTGATCATATTGTGTTTGTTTACACGCGGACATTCCGCTGTCAGTCGTGTGATGACGAGTGGGTCACAGGTTGGTGTGTGGGGGGTAGGGAGGGGGTGTTTGGGGATGGGGGCGGGGCAGACCGGGCCACACGGTCAATATTTAAGACACGCGCTAAAGTTGAACTACCATGGGTCAGCATTGTGGGAGTAGGGGTGGGGGGGTCATTGATGTGGGGGTGGGGGCGGGGGGTTATTAATGTGGGGGTACAAGGGACAGTAGTGATGGGGGTGACGTGGGTGAGTACGATGATTACATAACCCGATGTAATGTGAGTGACGTTTGTTATATGGTTGTAGATCTGGAGTGGCATTGGTCAGTTTGGTGATTTATTAACGCGCACTTAGTTATGTAAGTTGGTTCTGTGGGTCAAGACAGTAGGACTCACCAGTTTTGCCGACTACGGGGCTTACTCGACTATAACGTTACCATGTAAATGATGGGCGTTATTGCTAAACTGTTCGTGAAACAGGCTACTGCTCAATGCCCAGTGCCCAGTGTCCAGTGTCCAATTCCCAGTGTCCAGTGTCCAGTGTCCAGTGTCCAGTGTGCCCCAGTGGCCAGTGGCCAGTGGCCAATGTCCAATGCCCAATGCCCAGTGCCCAGTGTCCAGTGTCCAGTGTCCAGTGCCCAGTGTTCAGTGCCCAATGTCTAGTGCCCAGTGATCAGTGTCATATGCCCAGTGTCCAATGCCCAGTGCCCAGTGTTCAGTGCCCAATGTCCAGTGCCCAGTGTTTAGTGTCATATGCCCAGTGTCCAGTGCCCAGTGTCCAGTGCCCAGTGTCCAGTGCCCAGTGCCCAGTGCCCAGTGCCCAGTGCCCAGTGCCCAGTGCCCAGTGTCCAGTGGCCACTGCCAAACGCCCAGTGCCCAGTTTCCGGTGTCCAGTGTCCAGTGTGCAGTGTGCAGTGTCCAGTGTCCAGTGTCTAGTGTCCAGTGTCCAGTGACCAGTGCCTAGTGTCCAATGCCTAGTGCCCAGTGGCCACTGCCAAACGCCCAGTGCCCAGTTTCCGGTGTCCAGTGTCCAGTGTGCAGTGTGCAGTGTCCAGTGTCCAGTGTCTAGTGTCCAGTGTCCAGTGACCAGTGCCTAGTGTCCAATGCCTAGTGCCCAGTGCCCAGTGCCCAGTGCCCAGTGCCCAGTGCCCAGTGCCCAGTGCCCAGTGCCCAGTGCCCAGTGCCCAGTGCCCAGTGCCCAGTGTCCAGTGTCCAGTGTCCAGTGTCCAGTATCCAATGTCCAGTATCTAATGTCCAGTATCCAGTGCCCAGTGTCCAATGTCCAGTGCTCAAAGCCCCACAATGACCAGTGGCCCATGCCCAGTGTCCAGGGCCAAGTGTCCAGTGCCAAGTGTCCAGTGTCCACTGCCCACATGCCTCACTTGACCGACGAACGAATGATGAAGGCACAAACTGGTAAGTAAATAGCTGGGTGTGGGTGGGGATGGTGGGGATGTGGTGTAAGTCCAGGAAACATGTCTCCAGAGATCAATATTTGTTTGATGGCTGTGGGCGCAGTACATACCATGTTCATTCCCCACCTAATGGATCTCCTGACAGAGGCCCACCGTCCAGCGATGGGAGGACCACTCGCCACGAGTACGATCAAGTCAAGACACGTGTTTTGTGAGTCAGCAAGATGAGCGACAGGGTGGGTGAGGGGGTGGGGGCATGGGTCAGTAGTGTAGGGGAGTGTGAGAGGGTGGGGGCATGGGTCAGTAGTGTGGGTGAGTGAGAGGGGTGTTGGCATGGGTCAGTAGTGTGGGGGAGTGGGAGGGAGTGGGGGCATGGGTCAGTAGTGTGGGTGAGGAAGAGGGGTGTTGGCATGGGTCAGTAGTGTGGGGGAGTGGGAGAGGGTGGGGGCATGGGTCAGTAGTGTGGGTGAGTGGGAGGGGGTGGGGGCATGGGTCACTAGTGTGGGTGAGTGTGAGAGGGTGGGGGCATGGATCAGTAGTGTGGGTGAGTGGGAGGAGGTGAAGGCATGGATCAGTAGTGTGGGTGAGTGGGAGGGGGTGAAGGCATGGGTCAGTAGTGTGGGTGAGTGGGAGGGGGTGAAGGCATGGGTCAGTACTGTGGAGGGAGATGGGTCAGTATTGTGGGGTGAGTGGGAGTGGGTGGGGGCATGTGGGTGAGTGGGAGGGGGTGGGGCATGGGTCAGTAGTGTGGGTGAGTGTAAGAGGGTGGGGGCATGGGTCACTAGTGTGAGTGAGCGGGAGGGGGTGAAGGCGTGGGTCAGTACTGTGGAGGGAGATGGGTCAGTATTGTGGGGTGAGTGGGAGTGGGTGGGGGCATGTGGGTGAGTGTGAGAGGGTGGGGGCATGGGTCACTAGTGTGGGTGAGTGTGAGAGAGTGGGGGCATGGGTCAGTAGTGTGGGTGGGTGTGAGAGGGTGGGGGCATGGGTCAGTAGTGTGGGTGAGTGGGAGGGGGTGGGGGCATGGGTCAGTAGTGTGGGTGAGTGTGAGAGGGTGGGGGCATGGCTCACTAGTGTGGGTGAGTGTGAGAGGGTGGGGGCATGGGTCAGTAGTGTGGGTGAGTGCGAGGGGGTGGGGGCATGGGTCACTAGTGTGGGTGAGTGTGAGAGGGTGGGGGCATGGGTCAGTAGTGTGGGTGAGTGTGAGAGGGTGGGGGCACGGGTCACTAGTGTGGGTGAGTGTGAGAGGGTGGGGGCATGGGTCAGTAGTGTGGGTGAGTGTGAGAGGGTGGGGGCATGGGTCAGTAGTGTGGGTGAGTGGGAGGGGGTGAAGGCATGGGTCACTAGTGTGGGTGAGTGTGAGAGTGTGGGGGCATGGGTCAGTAGTGTGGGTGAGTGTGAGAGGGTGGGGGCATGGGTCAGTAGTGTGGGTGAGTGGGAGGGGGTGGGGGCATGGGTCACTAGTGTGGGTGACTGTGAGAGGGCGGGGGCATGGGTCAGTAGTGTGGGTGAGTGTGAGAGGGTGGGGGCATGGGTCAATAGTGTGGGTTAGTGGGAGGGGGTGGGGGCATGGGTCAGTAGTGTGGGTGAGTGGGAGGGGGTGGGGGCATGGGTCAGTAGTGTGGGTGAGTGGGAGGGGGTGGGGGCATGGGTCACTAGTGTGGGTGAGTGTGAGAGGGTGGGGGCATGGGTCAGTAGTGTGGGTGAGTGTGAGAGGGTGGGGGCATGGGTCAGTAGTGTGGGTGAGTGTGAGGGGGTGGGGGCATTGGTCAGTAGTGTGGGTGAGTGTGAGAGGGTGGGGGCATGGCTCACTAGTGTGGGTGAGTGTGAGAGGGTGGGGGCATGGGTCAGTAGTGTGGGTGAGTGTGAGAGGGTGGGGGCATGGGTCAGTAGTGTGGGTGAGTGTGAGGGGGTGGGGGCATGGGTCAGTAGTGTGGGTGAGTGGGAGGGGTGGGGGCATGGGTCAGTAGTGTGGGTGAGTGGGAGGGGGTGGGGGCATGGGTCAGTAGTGTGGGTGAGTGGGAGGGGGTGAGGGCATGGGTCAGTACTGTGGAGGGAGATGGGTGAGTATTGTGGGTGTGAGTTGTATTGTGAGCCTAGGCAGACAGGTCGTGACATTAAAGTCACCGTCGGTAATGGCTCTGGGAACGCTTCTGGCACTCTCCCGACGACAGAGGGCGCTCATTGCTTACAGCGTATCCTGTCTGACGTCACCTCGGTCACTGTCCCCGAGACCAAGAGGTAGCTGAGTGGTGTAATATCGTAAAGACTGATATACATATCGTGTCAGCCACTTCCTTGTTGACGGCGCTGACGGGGAGGTCCTTGTCATCTGGACAATAACCCCTTCCCGCTCCACTTAGGCTACCCCCCCCCCTCCCGCACCACCCTCTCCCTCTCTCTCTTAACCCCCAACACCAACCCACGAGCAGGTGCCACTAACGGGTGTTAACGGTCAAGCCAAAATGTGTGGAGGGTTAAAATGAAAGACGCATGGAATTGTTTTTTTTATATATGTGACTCATTTTCGTAATTGTACAAATGGTACAAAATTACAATAGTAAACATAGCCTACAGGCGAAATAAAACAACCTAAAGTTTATAATATATAATCGTGTATTCAGGATTCGACAAAAAATACCTCATGTGGTTTCCATTTCCGCTTTAAAATCTGTTCAGATAAATTTTGCTGGTGTTTGAGTTTAAAACTTTCTACCACGTAATAATACCTGATGGCGTTCCACATTCCACTTACATGCGGTATACGCGGGGCCCATTTGCAATTATATATATACTTTTTAACTATGATCAAGGTACCATTTACAAGCCGACCACAAGTTGGTAAAATGGCCCTTAACATCACACATTTTACAGAGATGAAGGTCCTGATATTAAATTTGGTGTTCTCTTCAAGTAAACGTTTCCAGTTTATCATGTTATACTTATTACTAAATTCATCCAAGCCTAATGGACGGCCATCATCATTTATGACGTCACTCACAACAATTACACGGGATTATATCTTACGATAGCGGGCCGTCCATTGCAATGTCACCACCCCTCACCCTGCCCGACACATTCCTTTCCCCTCACCACCCCTCACCCTGCCCGACACATTCCTTTGCCCCTCACCACCCCTCACCCTGCCCGACACATTTCTTTCCCCCTCACCACCCCTCACCCCGCCCGACACATTCCTTTCCCCCTCACCACCCCTCACCCCGCCCGACACATTCCTTTCCCCCTCACCACCCCTCACCCTGCCCGACACATTCTTTTTCCCCTCACCACCCCTCACCCTGCCGACACATGTCCTTTCCCCCTCACCACCCCTCACCCCGCCCGACACGTTCCTTTCCCCCTCACCACCCCTCACCCTGCCCGACACATTCCTTTCCCCTCACCACCCCTCACCCTGCCGACACATTCCTTTCCCCCTCACCACCCCTCACCCTGCCCGACACATTTCTTTCCCCCTCACCACCCCTCACCCCGCCCGACACATTCCTTTCCCCCTCACCACCCCTCACCCCGCCCGACACATTCCTTTCCCCTCACCACCCCTCACCCTGCCCGACACATTCTTTTTCCCTCACCACCCCTCACCCTGCCGACACATTCCTTTCCCCTCACCACCCCTCACCCGCCCGACACGTTCCTTTCCCCCTCACCACCCCTCACCCTGCCCGACACATTCCTTTCCCCCTCACCACCCCTCACCCTGCCCGACACATTCCTTTCCCCCTCACCACCCCTCACCCTGCCGACACATTCCTTTCCCCCTCACCACCCCTCACCCCGCCCGACACATTCCTTTCCCCCTCACCACCCCTCATCCCGCCCGACACATTCCTTTCCCCCTCACCACCCCTCACCCTGCCGACACATTCCTTTCCTCCTTACCACCCCTCACCCCGCCCGACACATTCCTTTCCCCCTCACCACCCCTCACCCTGCCCGACACATTCCTTTCCCCCTCACCACCCCTCACCCTGCCCGACACATTCCTTTCCCCCTCATCACCCCTCACCCCGCCCGACACATTCCTTTCCCCCTCACCACCCCTCACCCTGCCCGACACATTCCTTTCCCCCTCACCACCCCTCACCCTGCCCGACACATTCCTTTCTCCACCTACACAATGACAATCTGCAACCACCATGGACACTTCCCTTCCCTCCCCTCGCCTCCCCTCTGTCACCTCGCTCTCCCAACACCCCTCGCTCGCCACTCCCCCCACCTTCCTTCGCCCTCCCCGCTCCGTTTCCCACCCCCTCGTCCACCCCAGACAAATAATCTCCCTCCCCTTCTCTGTCCCCCT
>OZ025256.1:38419331-38500584 GCA_964019135.1 Arenicola marina | reverse complement strand
CCTCCCCTTCTCCGTCCCCCGGCGCTGGTCCACCACCGACAGATGCTAGCCCCCCCCCCCCCTCCCCTACTCCGTCCCCCGGCGCTGGTCCCCCCACGGACAGATGCTACCCCCCCCCCCCCTCTCCCTTCTCTGTCCCCCGGCGCTGGTCCACCACCGACAGATGCTAGCCCCACCACCCCCCTCCCTTCTCCGTCCCGCTGCCCTGGTCCACCACGGACAGATGCTATCCCCCCCTCCCCTTCTCCGTCCCCCGGCGCTGGTCCACCAAGGACATATGCTGCCCCCTCCCCTCCCCTTCTCCGTCCCCCGGCGCTGGTCCACCACCGACAGATGCTAGCCCCACCCCCCCCCCTCCCTTCTTCGTTCCCCTGCCCTGGTCCACCACGGACAGATGCTATCCCCCCTCCCCTTCTCCGTCCCCCGGCGCTGGTCCACCAAGGACATATGCTACCCCCTCCCCTCCCCTTCTCCGTCCCCCGGCGCTGGTCCACCACCGACAGATGCTAGCCCCCCCCCCGTCCCTTCTCCGTGCCCCTGCCCTGGTCCACCACGGACAGATGCTGCCCCCTCCCCCCCCTCCCTTTTCCGTCCCCGGGCGCTGGCCCACCACGGACAGTGGCTAGCCCCCCCCCCCCTCCCCCTTCTCCGTCCCCCGGTGCTGGTCCACCGCGGACAGATGCTGCCCCCTCCCCCCCCCCCTCCCTTTTCTGTCCCCGGGCGCTGGCCCACCACGGACAGATGCTAGCCCCCCCCCCCTGCCCCTTCTCCGTCCCCCCGGCGCTGGTCCACCGCGGACAGATGCTGCCCCCCTCCCCCCCCCTCCCCTTCTCCGTCCCCCGGCGCTGGTCCACCACCGACAGATGCTAGCCCCACCCCCCCTCCCTTCTCCGTCCCCCTGCCCTGGTCCTCCATGGACAGATGCTACCCCCCCCCCTCCCCCTTCCTCCGTCCCCCCCGGCGCTGGTCCACCACCGACAGATGCTAGCCCCACCCCCACCCCCCCTCCCTTCTCCGTCCCCCTACCCTGGTCCACCACGGACAGATGCTACCCCCCCCCCTCCCCTTCTCCGTCCCCCGGCGCTGGTCCACCACGAACAGATGCTAGCCCCCCCCCCCCTCCCTCCCCTTTTCCGTCCCCCGGCGCTGGTCCACCACGGACAGATGCTAGCCCCCCCCCCCCTGCCCCTTCTCCGTCCCCCGGCGCTGGTCCACCGCGGACAGATGCTGCCCCCCTCCCCCCCCCCCCACTCCCCTTCTCCGTCCCCCCGGCGCTGGTCCACCACCGACAGATGCTAGCCCCACCCCCCCCCCCCTCCCTTCTCCGTCCCCCTGCCCTGGTCCTCCATGGACAGATGCTACCCACCCCCTCCCCTTCTCCGTCCCCCGGCGCTGGTCCACCACGAACAGATGCTAGCCCCCCCCCTCCCTCCCCTTTTCCGTCCCCCGGCGCTGGTCCACCACGGACAGATGCTAGCCCCCCACCCCCCCTCCCCTTCTCCGTCCCCCGGCGCTGGTCCACCGCGGACAGATGCTGCCCCCCTCCCCCCCCCCCCCCCCCTCCCCTTCTCCGTCCCCCGGCGCTGGTCCACCACGGACAGATGCTAGCCCCCCCCCCTCCCCCTTCTCCGTCCCCCGGTGCTGGTCCACCGCGGACAGATGCTGCCCCCTCCGCCCCCCCCCCCTCCCTTCTCCGTCCCCCGGCGCTGGTCCACCGCGGACAGATGCTAGCTGAGGCGACATTCCCACAGTTGCCACAATAAAGTATTCCACAGTTGCCACAATAAAGTATTCATGAGAGTCTTCGCTCTGCCCTGTTGAGGGACGACTGTTCCATTTCGCCATTTCGTAAAGAAGTGTTGACTTAAGCGGCTTTTCAGCCTAAGGCCAAAGCCGGGTATCCCCCCAGGGTCGGCGAGCTTCTCCCCGCATAACTATCCTCCTCCCAACTCCCAATCCCCAGCGTCCCGCCCCGGCCCCCGCCCCCGCCCCCTCACCTTCCCCACCTCCGACCCTGCCACACGCGGTCGCCATACAGACACTGGGTCCACGACAGACATACTCATTGTGTGGTCTGTCCATGCCGTTGTCACTGCTTCACCGTCTGACATTACCACGCATAAAGCTCTTCATTACCACGCATAAAGCTCTTCATTACCATGCATAAAGCTCTTCACAACTACTGACACTGGAGCTCGATTGTCGAACACTCATCCACTGCCCGTCCACAATGTTTCACTTTAGATTGGTTGGTTGTATAGTCAGGATGCTTTAACCACTTTACTTTATGAGTTAATTTCAAAATAAAGTATCCAATAGAAAAAAAGGCGCATCCCAATGAAGCTGCCTAAGAATCACTTGGTCAACGTCAGAAAGTGCCTTGCGAACAGAGCGATAATGAAAGAAACAGGTGGAGGAAGAGGAGGAAGGGAACGAGGAGAAGGGGTAGAATGAGGAAGAATGAAGAGAGTAAGATGATGTGGAGGAGGAGGAAGAGGCGGAGAAAGTGACAATGAAGAATGAAGGTGACGATGAAAACGGGGGTGGAGGAGTGTTGAAGGTGGAGGAGGAAGAGGGGGAGGTAGAAGAAGATGAAGACTAAGAGGAGAGAGAGATGAAGCAGGAGAAGAAAGGTGAGGAGGAAGATGAGGAATACGAGGAGGAATGCTGCGAGCCGTCGCCTCGACGTGCCTGGTCACTGTACGCAGTTATCCGTTATACAGAAGTGACCGTCACAGCGAGATGTTCGTCTTCGTGTGGTGGAGCCAGGTAACTAGGCACCCAACACCGATAGGAGTCTCCGCTGTAAACAGACCTGTTGGGGGGGGGGTCTCCTTTACCTGGGGTCTGAGCGCCCTGGACGGCATCCGGTTACCCTGTCAGCCGGTAGGATGTTGAAGCTCTCTGTGACCACAATATTGACAATTACCGTCATGAACAATATGGCAATGTTATCACTGTCAGGACAGAGATGCTGATGTCTTAGGCCAATTTGTGCGCACCAGGGCTAAAGCGGGCCAATCAACTTCCCGTCTTTGGCCGCAGGCGTTCTGCTTTTTCCACATCCGATCCCTTCACCACTGATCTGTTTGGCCTTCATCTACCCACATTTGGTCTTTCCGCCTTTGATTTCTCGTCTTAAAGCTTTTCGGCTTTCAATTGTCCGTCTCCGATCTCTTTGCTTTTCATCTTTCCGGCCTTTGGTATTTACACCTTTGATCCTTCTGCATTTAATCTCTCTGCATTTAATCTCTCTGCATTTAATCTTTCTGCATTTAATCTCTCTGCATTTGATCTATCCGCCTTCGATATTTTTGTTTTTCATATTTTTACACCTTTGTTCTTTCTGGTCTTTAGTATTTACACCTTTGACCTGTCTGCCTTTGATCTTTGCGCCTTTGGTTTTTGCGCCTTAGGTCTACTTTCCCTGATCCTCGATCATGTTCGTTCGCCCATCCCCGTCGTTCCCTCATATCGTGCATCGGCCCCATTTAACCTATGTGTACACAAAGATGGCCTAAATATTCAATAAGGAGCAAATTCCCCTGAAGGGTATCGGCGCAGGGCTGTCCCTGTTGCTATAGCGATAACACTTTTACATCCTGGTGCAGTTTCTCCAGCGAGACATGCTTTCATGTATAAGTTATGGCAATGGCTCCAAAGAGGTCATTGGCCTGATTGGGCCAAATGGGGCAAAATTGCGGCTTCAAAGTCACATCCAGGGTTCACGTTGACGTCTGGGAAGCGATGTATCTCGGCTTGATCCGTGTATAATCTGGGGATTAGGCTGCGGAGTGATATGTTATCGACTGTCCGTCCCGTAAGTGGGTCCGTTATGAGGACGGCGCCAGCATGCATCATGCTTGTGTTCCCTTCGACGTCTCAAGCACACAATCCTGGGCCGGCAAATCAACTGCTGATCCATACCGCTGGCTACTGCACAAACTAATCGGCGGCCACTGTAAGGTGGCACAGGGGGGAGGCGGTAGGGGTGGTGAGGGGCAGGGCGGTGGGGGGAGCAGGATGGATGGGTAAAGGGCAGGGGAGTGAGGTGAGCAGGGGGTCGTGAGGGGCAGGAGGTAGGGGTAGCAGGGTGGGTGGGGCGGGGGAGTGAGGGGGAGGGGGGGGGGGCTGTGAGGGTAGCATGGCGCCCCCCTGTGAGGGGGTGTGCCGGCACCCTATAGGCCCCGGCGACGGCGGCTAAATGATGGCCTGTGACCGCTTATAGCTGGAGTGCCGTGGGAGGGCGACTGTCATGTACAGCCCCCCGGGCCATCTGGTTGACTGCCCATCACTTATAGCCCGACGTAAAATACTTAAGGGGGGGGAGTCCAAATCTGTGTCAGTGTCACAATACAAAGGTCACCCTATTTGTCATCTTGGCCGCAGCCGCACCGTTTGCATTCACTTTTTTCTTCTGCATGATCCCAAGTCCACAGACCCCGGGCGATAATAGCTCCAACAAGAAGATTGATACATGGGTAAGGGGTCGTAGGTGCGTCATGTCGGGCTGGGTAGGATAGGGAAAGGTAGGGAAGGGGTGGTGGGGGTGTTAGCTGGGTATAGCTGAAGTCAGTGGGTCGGAAACTAACGCTACCCCACCCCCCACCCCTTTTTCCCCCTTCCCTCCACTCCGCAGGCGATCTACCGGACCCGGAAATTGTTCTCGAGAATCGGATAATTGGAAATACGGTAACTGTACCTGAATAAGTAGCTAAGATATAATAGGTGTACAGGGGCAGAGAGAGAAAGAGAGAGAGAGGGAGAGAGAGAGAGAGAGAGAGGGAGAGAGAGAGAGAGAGAGAAGAAGGGGGGGGGGGGGGGAGATAGAGAGGCAGAGGGAGGGAGAGTGAGGGAGAGAGAGAGAGAAAGACGATGGAGAAATATGCATGGAGAGAGGTGGAGGGGAGAGGGGTTGTAGAGGCGGGAAGACCAAACATAGGAAATATCTATTTAAAGGCTGACAAAACAATTAAAAGACTACCCATTAAACTCGATCGCCATTAAATTACCTTCTGACTAACACAGGTGTTCATCAACTAAAAGTTGTCAAAGGGGGTGCACAGATGAACTAGGTCAAACTATTTCGCCTACCTCGGTAAGATTCCATGACAACTATGACTTGTTTTTTGTGTGTAATTTGCAAACAAAATGTAAAAATGAGTTGACATAAAAGTCGCAAACTTTTTGACTAATAGAAATTTGGATCGCATTCTTGTGACTCATGTTGTTCTCTTTCCTTCGTAATTAACCTTGTGAGATACTTCCGGTTGTGCAGTGCAGGAGTTGTCAAACATCATTACAACTAAATATGTCATGACTTAATATGGCATTACCACTGGAGGGCAAACGGTGGCCCGTAACTGCAGATACGTTCAACAAAAAATGGCGGAGCGTATGTCAGAGGAACAGTCCATTTGTCGTAAAACCATGAGAAAGATGTCATTGCGTAATCATCGGTGATGTCCTTTCGGCATAACTTTCCTTCAAGTTTGTTTTACTTCAATTTGTAGTACTACGAGTTGCATTTTTAAAGCATTCGAGCGTTTTACAGTGTTGACAATACAAAGAATTTACACAAGTTCTTTGATCTGAATCAGCTACCCAAGTTACGGTCAGCCCCCAATTTCAGTTACTGGCAACATCATAGATTTTTATATGAGGTTACGACGATGTAATTAAAGCAATGGTTGTTATCTTGTTTTCACAATAACAGCTTCATAACTTTGATGTAGAACATTTGTCAGGGCCGATGACTAGTCACTTTCAAACATTGACAAATTAAGCATTCCACCGACACTACCTTCCGCCATCTTTAGTCGACGGTATCTTCAGCTACTGGCCGCCGCTTGCGTACAGTGATGACTTAACGTGCGCGTATGGTAAATGTGACCTGAACACATCTCATTCGTCGAGACTTTTACTGCGTTGTTCGGTGATTATCGTATTGTTCGGTGAGCTGACATAATAACCTAGACGGTCAAGCACAGCTTGAGAAGGAAGACGAAAATTTGGGTTATGGGACCAATTCGACTATGTTAAGGCCCATTTCCTGACTTTGGCATGGCACGACGTCAGTAATTTGGCGTATCGAGGCCTTATAGTGGGCTTGGCCATGTTAACGTGTGATTATTTGCTAGCGTCCAAACTACTGCTTTGATTTGGATGCAATTTGGCAAACATGATGCCAGTAATATGTGTACATATTCCACCACATATGAGTCATCTACCTGCATTTATGTAGTCACAGTGAATTTTTTGCGCTTTCGGCAATGTCAAAATTAATCATCCAATTACTCAAAAACTATAAATGTGAGGTGAAATCTGAGGGCACATTACTTTTGCGTATCTCTCTGAAGAATACTCTGAAACAAACCGCGAATCTCTAGACCAAATATTAACGAAGATACACGGGAAAACATGTTTCGTAACCTTGACCTTGATGTGACCTTGACCTTGGAAGCGTAACCTTGGTCAATATAATATTTTATGCCCAAATACTAATGTCATTTCTCACGCAAGGTGTCGTTTGTCTGACATGTTCCCTTCATGGAGAAATTAAGAAGGCCTGATTCCCGCCAAAATGCTCCCATAGGGTCCCATGTTAAACTTTGGGAATTTTTAGCGGGAAAACTATTTGGGCGATTTGCACAAATGAAAGACGATATAGAAGGTACTAATGGGCCCAATACGTGAAATAATTGGCAGCACCATTGATTGGAAACTGCGAACGTTATAGCGATTTTCCCGTTTTTTGGTCCTATCTTACAATGGTTAAGCGAATTTCGAAAAATTCCTGTGACCTTGACCTTTGACCTACATGGCCCATCTACGAACTTAGCCTGACGATTGCCATTCCGCATCTTTCTGTGAATTTGGAAGTCGATATCTTAAGGCATTCGAAAGATAATGCCCCGCGTTACAAACAGACAGACAAACCGAACACACCGACATAAGACGAAAATTGGAAATTTTCGTCTTAATAAACACCGCAGCTCGTGGATGGAACTGGAAAATGGAAACCTGGAGGGGGGGGGGGGTGAGCGTGAGCTGCAGTGGAGTGCAGGGGTGGAGTGGGGGGATGGCCGAGAGGGAGGTGGGGGTAGAGGGTGGTGGGGGTAGGGGGTGGTGGGGGTAGGGAGGCGGTGGGGTAGGGGGGTGGTGGGCGGAGGGGTCGTGGGGTGAGGGTTGAGTAATTGTCGCTGTTGGCCTCCGGGGGACGAGGCATAAAGACTGAGCCAGATCTGTACGTATGGTGTCGCCATGTCATTCTCTGAGAAAGCCACTTCAATGACCGCTTCGACAGGCACATTATCTGAGCGCATGCATTACCGCTTACGGCTATTTCTAAAAGTGTCGCTGGAGGTGTTGTAGCTCTCAACCCCCCCCCCCCCCCTCCCACCTCTCCCCTCCCACCGTCCTGGGTAATTCGCATCTCCCTCCCCACCCCTTCCCATTCCTGCGGCAATGTAGAGCAGTTCATACCCATAAACACATCCGTCAAAACACCCGTCCCTAATTCCGGATGCATTCCTTGCCCTACCCCCACTCCCACCCTCCCACCTCCACCCTCACCAACCATCACCCTCCCGCTCCCACCCTCATCGACACTCACCTTATCGCCCACGAAACTCGACCCACTCACCAAGCTACCGCCACCCCCCACCCCCAACCCACTCCAGTTTACCCGGTCACGTTACCTGTGACGACGTATACTCCTCCCCCCACCCCCCTCTCACTCCCTCTGCGTCTCGCTCCATATATGTGTCTCTCTCTCTGTCTCTCTCAGTGCCCCTCCCCATCTCTCTTTCCATTTCTATCTTTCTCCCCCCCCCCCCACCGCTCCCTCTCTCTCTTCCCTTGCCCATCTCTCCCCTTCTCCTTGTTTTGCTTTTTCCCTCCTCCCCCCCCTCCCCCCAGGCTGCATTGATTCTAGCTAATCCTATGCTTAGACTTCTCGCTAAGACATCACGTCGCTCATGGACTAACCGAAGGTGCTGGAACCTGTAGCTAGAACACGTGCGGTGGGGGGTAGGTGGGGCGGGGGGGGGGGATACCGCAGAGGCGGAGAGGGTGGCTGGAGTGGTAGGGATGGAAGCGACCACTGACACCCGTAAATAGATGCAATGGGAGTGCCATCTGCCTGACGGGTAGACCCCACCTCTCGGACAAATCGCCTTCAACGGCAGCCCAGTCCAGCGGGGAAACCTGTAATGGCCTGCAATATTATCCCGCCGTAGATGAACAAAATGAGGTCGGTGGTAAGTTCACCCCTCATCCTACACCCCCCCTCCCCTCATCCCTCATCCTACACCCCCACCCCCTTACCCTCCCATCCCTGTGGGATATTTTGGGCTGTAGTTTTTAAACTACAACCTGTTCAATCCACCTTACTCTCTCATTGTAAACATAAATGTTTGCACGTCTGCAGGTTTACCTTTAGTGACAGCAATAATAATTATAACAAGACCTATCATCGACAGACATTTATTAGATTTTAAATGTGATATGAGACGATTTTTGTGCCGTTTTTTGAAACCAATATTAACCTCTTGTGCTTCTCGCTTTGATGTTGCGGATGGTCGGATGGGGGAAAAATACGGGACAAACCCTCTTTTTTCAGGCGATGTTATTTAGATATGTTTAAGTGCATTCAGCGACGCACAAAGCTCGACGTGAGATTGCATGTTACTTGTTTACGTCCTGTCTGTTTTTCACTTCCTGATTTGCATACCATGTTGATTCGCCCATATAGGGGAAGCAGGATACATGACTAAGGTATAAACAGTTACTCCGTGAACGTCTAAAGTTACCAGCCCCTTTAGTTGTTTTGCTTTGTGCTGTTTCAGTTGTCAAATGTTGTTTCCCGCCAAAACAATGTGAGGACATAATATTGTTACATTTTGGTTGCTCAGCATCCCTTACATGTTGCAATATATCGGTGACCTACACACACAGCTGTGACGTAGTACACATAGTTGCCCACTTACAGTCAGTTGTGTGGCAAAAATTAACTATTTTAATTTAGCATTGCATGTTAAGCAAATGTTGAGTTTGTGTTAAATGTGAATGCTAATCTTATAGATATATATAAACTGACCACTCACATGCCAGAGTCCGTCATGTGCCATGCAATATTATTCCATGTACCAGCTAAGAAAGTTGCTCGACGGCAAAATCTACTAGGCCCCCTACGACGAAAATCCATAGGATTGCATACTTTATATACCAGGAAGTGGCTTGGCGTCTGCCTCCTTCCGTCTTGCTTCAGTTAAGATAGTAAAAATGTCATGTTGGTCAGACTGTCCAAGATTTTCAGGTATCAACAAGCGTTGAATGGCTAATTGATCTATGTGCGCCCTAGAGTCAATACAACATCAGTGACCTTTTCCCCCCTGCCTTCCAAAGTAGACCCATGCAGGCACCAAAAGTGCATAATTTAGGACCCATTGGCATACAAAAAACTCCCCAGCAGTCCATTACCTTGATTAACCCAATCCCCTTCTCCCCACCCGGGAAACCAGCTCGAAGGATTTATGTCGATTAAGGGTCTCGTTTTACTTTCAGGTAAGGTAAGTATATCTAGAAACAGGTGTTTTGTTTGGTTGCAATAACTGCCTCCCTGGACCTACTCTGAACGCCTATCAGTGGGTTTTCTCCAGTATGGTCGACCTTCTATCAGATGGCGCCCGCAGAATGTCTCCCCTATATTCTTACATTCTGTAGCCAAATGTTCTTCTTCACAACGAACAGTGTGCGGTTTTACAACATGTGATGCTTAATTGCAATGGCGGGAAACACAGATTGTAATGGACGAAATCCTCCCGGGTTCGTTTTCTCCACATATGATTTTACACTTTTACAATTAGGAAAACCGTTTAAGATGAGGTTACGCTTGTACCTATCCCAACACGATGGCTCCAAAGATCACCCGTGGGAGACAACAGATGGGAGGGTGTTCACCCCTATTCTGATACAATAATATAGAATTTTAATGACCAATGTTAGCAGATTTGCTGTAAACAAGTCACTCCGCTTTCTCTCCGCCATCTCGCCGCCTCTAGTCACTGTGAGACATGTGTGAGCTATTTCTGGGGACCTCTTGCTTTTGGGCTGCAAGGGAAAAAATCCTAATCGCTGTTGCTTCTAAGCTAGATGTTTCTTTTCTGTGAGAATGGTGTACTTGTTATTAGCTCCTGTCTTACTCACCACTGGACATATGGTGACAAGGATACTTGATTAATATTATTTCCGTGGAAGGTGAAAGGTGCTTGTTGCCTGCAGTGCACGCCATCAATGGGAACGGTAGAAACTGTGAACACCATACACAATGGTAAAACATTGACCACTAAACCATATTGATGACGTCACTATATTATGTGTGGTTATTTATCGCAACACACGCCCGATGTGCGTTCTTCTTGTCGCTGCTCGGGTCTTAATGGCCTTCCATTGTGACCAACAACCTGTCAACCGGATGTCCCCCACACCCCCCCAAGCACCTCCCTCAGCCCCCCCCCCTCTCACCCACCCGTCCCACCTGCGCCCCCCAACACGCCTCTCTCGCCCCCCCCCCACTCGTCCCCGCCCCCTCGCCCCCCACCCGCTCCGACACGCATGTCTTGCCTTCGCTCCGCCATTTCCGTCACTCGAGTCTTTACCTTTCCCGCCAGGCGGCGCGGGACCTCGCCTCTATTGCAAGACAATCGTCACCAATGACAACGTGACAAGTCGAGACGCAGGATAGACTCCGGGGAGGAGTGCTTTGTGACACACCGGCAGGTACATACACAGCAATCTCCCCCTCCCTTCCGCCCCATCCCGTCCCTCCCTCCTTATGTTCTCACGCCGTCACACTGCCGGAACCCCACCCCCCAACCCCTACCCTCTCTCACTACCACCTTAACCCCTCACCCCTCAACCCGCACCCGCACTCCCACTCTCCCACGCTGACAAGCCCACGCCAGCGCTTACCCCGTAACAGCATAGTGAGCTATGTAGTGCCGACGTTGCCACAATCAATGACTGCGATATTGATTCGTCTTCAAAAAGAAAGCGAAGACATTCTCATTCACAAGCACCGCCAATCTACTTGTTCCGTATCCCAGGCCACACAGCCCCCCCCCCCCCCCCCCCCACACACACACACAGCAGCAGAAAGGGGGAATATCGCTTACCCACCATCTAACACCTGGGTGGAGTGGTCCGTGTTGATGGAGTGGTCGGTGTGGATAGTGTGGTCGGTGTGGGTCGGGTGTGGGTGGCGTGGGTGGAGTGTGGTCGGTTTGGGTGGAGTGTGGTCGGTGTGGGCAAAGTGTGATCGGTGTTGACGGTGTGGTCGGTTTGGATGGAGTGTGGGCGGTGTGGGTGAAGTGTGGGTGTAGTGTGGGTGGAGTGTAGTCGCTGTGGAGGGAGTGTGGTCGGTGTGCATGGAGTGTTGTCTGGTGTGGGTGGTGTGTGGTCGCTGAGGGTAGAGTGTGGCCGATGTGGGTGGAGTATCTTCGGGTCTGGGGGGAGTGTGGTCAGGTGTGGGTGGAGTGTGGTCCGTGTGGGTGGAGTGTGGTCGGTTCTGCGTGTCCCTACTTAATAACTCGAGTTCTTTACTTAATAACTCGAGATATTAAGTAGAGTATAATTCAAGAAATATTATCAACGCATGTCCCCTGAGGGCTTCCGTAGAAATGTCATGTCTCACATCAAAAGCTCTCACAAGTAAGATTAATAGTGTTTCTAATTTCTATTGTTTTTAAAGTCGTAGGTCTCCTAGGAACCGTTCTTTTTCCATCTGCTGTCGTCGTCTCTGGTGAGCTCTTCTTCTTCCAGCTGGTGTCTGGTGTCCGCGGAACTCTTCTTCTCCCGGCTGGTATGGTCGGTCTCCGCGGAAGTTTTCTTCGTCCGGTTGGTGTCTTTTGACTATAAACCAGTAGGTTGTGGGTTTAAATCCTACTCCTGTCTAGGGTCATATATCTTCAAATCATCATTGGTGTCACTGACCATTCACCAGCGTTCACCAACTAGGTGCCTGTTCACTCAGACCACGGTGTACCCCGGACGATCAGTCAAAGGGAGCCGACGCCGCCAGCTGCCAGTCAGAATAAAAAGAGTTCCCGTAGACACAACACACCAGTCGGAATACGAAGAGTTCCCCGGAGACCGATGACATCAGCCGGAAAACGAACAGTTCCTCGGAGACCGGAGACATCAGCCGGAAGACGAAGAGGTCCGCGGACACAATACATCAGCGGGAAGACAAAGAGTTCCCGCGGACACAAGACACTAGCCGGAAGACGAAAAGTTCCGCAGACACAGGACATCAGCCGGAACATTAGCACCACTGCTATTGACCGACACTGGTAAAATGACATGAGCTGATGAGATATATGATAATGAAAATATAACAACCATGCCATCTCTTTAAAACTTACCCGTTAGCTAATGTGCACCAATTTTGGAGACATAAGAACACATCCGAGGTTGACAGCGTTGTTTTAAATTCCTTGGCAGATTTGGCGAACTACCTTTTCTTGTTGAGCAGGTTACATAGCTGGCTACATTGATACTTAACTGAATTATGGCCATTAGCTGTTGTCTTAACGCGTAGCATACATATAGTTGGCCCATTTAAAAAAAATGTAACTGCTTTCCTATACGTTATGCATGTCATGAAGGTAACTGGGCCCCATCTTGTCATATGGCTACCGCGGGTGACTTATTGACTTTGCCAAGTCTCCAATCGTACCACACGTTTAGCTCTGGGAAATCATTCCGGAATGTGACATTTTCTTCTTCGTGTGATCTTGACACAACATCTCGGCGTCTCGGGACAATAACAGGGTCTTGGATGACCCAGGCCCCGGATGTAGGTACCAAGGAGGGGAGGGAGGGGGGGGTGGATGCGGGGTGGAGGGGAGCAAAGGTATGGAAGGGGGGGGGGGCGGGAACCTATGTATAGGTTACAAGCTAACACCGAGTGGCCTTGTAGAACGTGGGCCCGGGGTGGTGGTCCCAGTGGCCCATAGTGCTGAGTGAATGACGTTAAGTAGATCGATCCTCGGCACCAAAGCCAAAGTGTCTCTTCCTTCTCTTCGCCGTCCGCCGGGGCCACCGGACGGTGTCGCCATCTAGCGACGGATTCATCGCCCCAGCATTGCACATCCGGGTCTCCAGGCTAATATTCTCCATCGGCCAGTTTCGTGCCTGGTGGAGACAACCTTCACTTTGGGTATTGGGTTCGCATTCCCAGGGTGCGATCGTATTCTTTGATGTCCTTCGTTCTTCAAAGAGTCATCTAAGGCGAGGAGTCGCTGCCTATGGGGGGTGGGGGAGGGGGGACGGGGGGCGGGGACGCCGCCACCGGAGCGCTTCACTCTCCCGCCTGCTGTTTCCTCCGCCAGATGGCGCCCCCTGGTCAGGACACCGTAGAGCCAGATCATTATCACGCAAGGCGGCGCTACGGTTTATCAGGGTAGGTGTCTCATCATGGACGATTTATCGGCTCGTTGGAGATACGTTTGCTCGTTGGTAGTTACCTTCCCCGCCATTACATGCATAGCCCAACGCGTTCCTGGATCCAGTTGTGTTGAAGTTTGTTGTTGCCCCCTCCTATTACTGCGGTGAAACCTGGCCACTCACTGCGCCTAACCTGATATACTCTGGACAACAATGCTCCCCGCACGCAATAAGGTGTCTCTTCCTTCACCAAGTTGTCTTCCCAGATGCAAATATTTTTCTATATACCTTTGCTCAAGCTAAGTTTCCCCTAATTACTTTTCTACGTCTCGTCAAACCTAAATAATAAAGCCTAAAGAAATAAGTGTTAAAGCTGAGTAACATATATGAAGAGATATGTGCCCCGGTCTCCCCGTCTCAGTCACCAGTCTAACACCTCCGAAAATCGCTGACCCCCCCCCCCCCTCCCCTCCTCGTCACATCTCAAGATTTCCTTTAACCCATCATGCCCATCTCATAAAGTGTTAGGCTATTTTACAGTATGACGATGTATTTATTGATCAATTAATGGGACAAAGAGACTGAAGCACATATAACAACTTGTTTATTCAACACGTACAGTTTAGGATGACAAAAGCTTTCAGCCTATCCACAAATACTCAACAATACGCATCAACGTCGTTACGAACATTACTTACGAACATGTGCGATGCACATTAATACATTATGAACTTTATAAGTAATAAGTCATTGCAGTGGTGTTAGGTTAGTTTCGTATAACGGCTCATATGTTTGGATCAAAAGAATTTGGGATGCCGCACCACAATAAAAACCAATACGCGAAACACTATGTTGTTCTGTCGTCATAAAACTAAATATCAGAATGCCGGGTTGGCCTCACATCTACGGGAGTGCTCCGTGGTCACATTAACTCCAAGCAAGACCGGACATCGACATATGCATTTAACGCCACTGGATTTGATTGCCCAGTCACATGGCACTATATGGGCAAACACTTGTGTTCTGGCAGCATGTCGTGCTCCGAGACGGTCACGGGATGATTTAAAGACCAAGATTGCCTTATCAACGACAGCGTAAAGACGCAGCTATGACCAATCATTTGAGGCGTGTTCAGCGTGCTCCACGTTTAACAACCCCCTGGAGTGACCTAAGACACGCGGCAAAGCACAGGAAAAGCGTTTGTAGAGGCACTCTGCTTTCGCGGCGATGTGGACACATCCCGGTTTAATTACGCTTTAGAAGAATCTTCGCGAATTCTGAAAAGACAAAAAAAAAGGTTCTATTATGTCATAAAATAGTAGAACGGATTAGAGTTAAGATTGATTACTATTATAACCACTAACAGTAAAGCTCAATCTATAACCCACATCAACATTAATAGGAAGGCACAAAACTTGACTATATAAAACATGCACGGGATATAGGTGAAATTGTTTCAATTCTGACATCCATCAATTTGGTCACCATGACAACCATCCTACGATGGATCACCATGACAACCATCCTACGATCGGTCACCATGACAACGGTTGCCATGACAACCCCGGGGAGGGGCACCCACCATTGTAGTCGATCTTGCCGTTGCCGTCGGTGTCTGCGGCTCGAATCATCTCCTCCACCTCGTCATCCGAGAGCTTCTCCCCCAGACAGGTCATGACGTGCCTCAGCTCAGCGGCGCTGATAAACCCGTCCCCATTCCTGTCGAACGTCTGAAACACAAGGCATTCGTGTCTGGGGCCGTTGTTTTCGGAGTTAAACTGGGTCGAACAGCCTCCTGGCAAGATATGTGATGAATGAAGGAATGCCACGTGGCCATCACTAGGTGCCCAGGGTCCGGGCTTGCACCCAGAACCCAGGCCTGCGGGGTGCCCAGTGTCCGGGCTGGCACCCAGGACCCAGGCCTGCGGGGTGCCCAGTGTCCGGGCTGACACCCAGGACCCAGGCCTGCGGGGTGCCCAGGGTCCGGGCTTGCACCCAGGACCCAGGCCTGCGGGGTGCCCAGGGTCCGGGCTTGCACCCAGGACCCAGGCCTGCGGGGTGCCCAGGGTCCGGGCTTGCACCCAGGACCCAGGCCTGCGGGGTGCCCAGGGTCCGGGCTTGCACCCAGGACCCAGGCCTGCGGGGTGCCCAGGGTCCGGGCTGGCACCCAGGACCCAGGCCTGCGGGGTGCCCAGGGTCCGGGCTGGCACCCAGGACCCAGGCCTGCAGGGTGCCCAGGGTCCGGGCTTGCACCCAGGACCCAGGCCTGCGGCGTGCCCAGGGTTCGGGCTTGCACCCAGGACCCAGGCCTGCGGGGGGCCCAGGGTCCGGGCTGGCACCCAGGACCCAGGCCTGCGGGGTGCCCAGTGTCCGGGCTGACACCCAGGACCCAGGCCTGCGGGGTGCCCAGGGTCCGGGCTTGCACCCAGGACCCAGGCCTGCGGGGTGCCCAGGGTCCGGGCTTGCACCCAGGACCCAGGCCTGCGGGGTGCCCAGGGTCCGGGCTTGCACCCAGGACCCAGGCCTGCGGGGTGCCCAGGGTCCGGGCTGGCACCCAGGACCCAGGCCTGCGGGGTGCCCAGGGTCCGGGCTGGCACCCAGGACCCAGGCCTGCAGGGTGCCCAGGGTCCGGGCTTGCACCCAGGACCCAGGCCTGCGGCGTGCCCAGGGTCCGGGCTTGCACCCAGGACCCAGGCCTGCGGGGGGCCCAGGGTCCGGGCTGGCACCCAGGACCCAGGCCTGCGGGGTGCCCAGGGTCCGGGCTTGCACCCAGGACCCAAGCCTGCGGTGTGCCCAGGGTCCGGGCTGGCACCCAGGACCCAGGCTGCGGGGTGCCCAGGGTCCAGGCTGGCACCCAGGACCCAGGCCTGCGGGGTGCCCAGGGTCCAGGCTGGCACCCAGGACCCAGGCCTGCAGGGTGCCCAGGGTCCGGGCTTGCACCCAGGACCCAGGCCTGCGGGGTGCCCAGGGTCCGGGCTTGCACCCAGGACCCAGGCCTGCGGGGGGTCCAGGGTCCGGGCTGGCACCCAGGACCCAGGCCTGCGGGGTGCCCAGGGTCCGGGCTTGCACCCAGGACCCAGGCCTGCGGGGTGCCCAGGGTCCAGGCTGGCACCCAGGACCCAGGCCTGCGGGGTGCCCAGGATCCGGGCTTGCACCCAGGACCCAGGCCTGCGGGGTGCCCAGGGTCCGGGCTGGCACCCAGGACCCAGGCCTGCGGGGTGCCCAGGGTCCGGGCTTGCACCCAGGACCCAGGCCTGCGGGGGGTCCAGGGTCCGGGCTGGCACCCAGGACCCAGGCCTGCGGGGTGCCCAGGGTCCGGGCTTGCACCCAGGACCCAGGCCTGCGGGGTGCCCAGGGTCCAGGCTGGCACCCAGGACCCAGGCCTGCGGGGTGCCCAGGATCCGGGCTTGCACCCAGGACCCAGGCCTGCGGCCACTACACCAGTTGTGGATTTCACGAACGCAGGTTAGTCGGCTAACGTTACGATGTATATGATGGGCGATTTTAGCCGACTAAGACCCATAGCCGGCTAAACTACGTACGTGATATAGGCTGCAGGCATTGTGCGCTAACCACTACTTTACTCCGCGAACGTTTGAGATAGAAAGTAACGCTTAAAACTAGTTAGACGGTATAAACCAATTTACATCTAGTAAAAAATTTATCTTTAGCAAAGCGAAAAAATATCAGCATGTATTTTGCTACAAAGAGTTCGTTTTACCAGGTCACATATCACAATATCAGTAGACGGAGAAGTGTGTCTTCAAAAATCAGTGAAACTCATCAAAGAACAGCCAACATATATGGCTTAATCAAGTCACAAATGAATATCTGCAATCATGCCAAAAAAGTGTATGCTAATTTTTTCATACACGACCATATCCATTCCAACCTCACGGGTAGTGGCAGTATTCATTGGGGGTGGGGAGGGGGGGGGGGTCTGTTTCACGTGAGCGAGTTATGCTTGGTCAGCGAAAGTGGATTTCCCTATTGTGGTAGGTAACTAGAATACTGTTGGTATCGATCGACGACCAGCGATGATGGCTCATACCGAGTGTCGAATGCCCCACTATGTCTGCTCATAATCTAATACTCTAAGCGCTGGACGTGGCAACTGATGCCAAATAATGTCCCCAGGGATCAAACGGTCTCTTTTTCCGCCATCACGTTATGCGCGGTGTGTGCGGTGTCCGCCAGATGGCGTGCTGGCGTTAGTTACCTTGAAGGCTGCCCTCATCTCGTCCTGCTCCGTGGAGTGGGTGGTGTAACGCTTCTTGCGAGCGTACATTGCCAGGAACTCGGTGAAGTCCACCGTCCCGCTGCCTAGAACCCCGGGCAGGAGGCAAGGGAACGTCAACAACACACGTACACAGGTTCCAACAATCAGCCACAACAGGTCTTCAACACCGAACTGATTAATGACGTCACCGTCACCAGTGGCAACGCCCTCATCATCAATGATGCGATACCCTCAAGTGTCTCATTCTATATTATGGCTACTCACGCGATCTCCCTCCCTAGCTCCCAATCAAATCGCTGCTGTCGGCCGGGGGAAAATTCTTCCAAGATTTAAGATTCTTGAAAACTCCTTTATAATCTGTTATAATATCTTAATCAGATCTTAAATAATCATTATAAAAAATAAGACATAAAAATAACGAGCCTTGCGTATCTAAGACAGCCAAATATTGATATCTGAGAGCGAACTCTTTCCTTTGTTCACCTGATACCGTGTGTTATTAGGCATAGACTGTGTGACCGGCACCAATTTGTACAAATGCGCAGGTCCATTTGTCCTGGTAATTTACGTAGTTATATCGGCGCTCCTGGCGAAGAGTCGAGGGCACAGAATGGCCCCATGCAACTAACCCGTGCAACTACACTTCCAAACCTTTTCAATTATGTCATATTAGTGCTTGAGTCAGCACCCCATTCAGTGTGCAATAAAGCGGTAAACTACACACAAATCTGTGACGTATTACACGCAGCATCCAATGTACGACATAAGCACTAATACAATGTTGCACGGCTGTTGCTACATTGCAGCAGACGACTGTTATTAATTGCCATCACCGTGAGCACCAATGAAGAGAGACCCTCCAATGAATCGCTCTCGTTGCACACAGGACCCCCTCACCGCTTCAACCACACCTTTAGTGTTTTTTCATGCAGCCTGATCAATGCGGATGGTGGTGGTAGGGGACTCACCGTCGGCATCTAGCTCTGCTATCATGTCCTTGAGCTCTGACTCTGTGGGGTTCTGGCCCAGGTTCCGCATCACTAGGCCCAGCTCCTGGTTGGTGATGTGTCCATTCCCGTCCTTGTCGAACAGCGAGAACGACTTGCGAAACTCTGCACACATAGTCACATACACTGTATAGAATCTGTCAGTGGCATTTTGATTTATTTGATCATTTACAGTACTATTATGTGTAGCACATAATACATTCAGAATAGCTTGCGGAATGGGCTTGCGGAAACCACTATGTCGAATCATATCTTTTGCTGCGAAATGCTAGATATGTAGGCTTAAGTGGACGAGAGGTAAACCTAATTCATAAGATGTTTTGATCTCGTAAGAGTGGATGCTGTGAGACATCGTATTGGGCCTCCCGGGGAGGAGGGGGGGGGGAGGCAATATATAGTGAGGTATATACATATGTGCCGCCCAATGACCCCTTTTTTAGCCTTTTCTCTCTCAATCCTCGGAGCAGAAACCTACAATTTCTCTCGATGTGCCAGTCGATGTGAAGCTTTATCAACATTGCAGCTGTTGACTATATATTCCAGTTGATATCGAAAGTGTTCAAATAAAATTTCAGCTGTGGACTATTTATTCCATTTGGTACCAAAAGTGTTCAAATTAAATTTTAGCTCTTGACTACATATTTAAGTTAATATCAAAATTGTTTGGATAACCTCCATGGTTATTGTCATAATTGTCAGTGTCTATTTTGGGTGCCTTCTTAACCAAATATTTCTCTCTCAATGACCACACAATCTCGCATTTTGCTCTCGCTCTCCACATGCCTTCTATGGCTGGGGCGGCACAACCACGGTACTAATGTAGTGGAGGGTGGGCCTACCGCAAGTATAAAGCGTGTCTGGAGTAGGACGTTATGAAGTTACTTTAATCATAACGGGCCCGGTGTATTGGTAGGTTTGTGGTGTTACTTTAATCATAACGGGCCCGGTGTATTGGTAGGTTTGTGGTGTTACTTTAATCATAACGGGCCCGGTGTATTGGTAGGTTTGTGGTGTTACTTTAATCATAACGGGCCCGGTGTATTGGTAGGTTTGTGGTGTTACTTTAATCATAACGGGCCCGGTGTATTGGTAGGTTTGTGGTGTTACTTTAATCATAACGGGCCTGGTGTATTGGTAGGTTTGTGAGGTCACTTTAGTCATAACGGGCCCGGTGTATTGGTAGGTTTGTGGTGTTACTTTAATCATAACGGGCCCGGTGTATTGGTAGGTTTGTGAGGTCACTTTAGTCATAACGGGCCCGGTGTATTGGTAGGTTTGTGGTGTTACTTTAATCATAACGGGCCCGGTGTATTGGTAGGTTTGTGGTGTTACTTTTATCATAACGGGCCCGGTGTATTGGTAGGTTTGTGAGGTCACTTTAGTCATAACGGGCCCGGTGTATTGGTAGGTTTGTGGTGTTACTTTAATCATAACGGGCCCGGTGTATTGGTAGGTTTGTGGTGTTACTTTTATCATAACGGGCCCGGTGTATTGGTAGGTTTGTGGTGTTACTTTAATCATAACGGGCCTGGTGTATTGGTAGGTTTGTGGTGTTACTTTAATCATCACGGGCCCGGTGTATTGGTAGGTTTGTTGTGTTACTTTTATCATAACGGGCCCGGTGTATTGGTAGGTGTGTGGTGTTACTTTAATCATAACGGGCCCGGTGTATTGGTAGGTGTGTGGTGTTACTTTTATCATAACGGGCCCGGTGTATTGGTAGGTGTGTGGTGTTACTTTAATCATAACGGGCCCGGTGTATTGGTAGGTGTGTGGTGTTACTTTTATCATAACGGGCCCGGTGTATTGGTAGGTGTGTGGTGTTACTTTAATCATAACGGGCCCGGTGTATTGGTAGGTTTGTGGTGTTACTTTAATCATAACGGGCCCGGTGTATTGGTAGGTGTGTGGTGTTACTTTAATCATAACGGGCCCGGTGTATTGGTAGGTGTGTGGTGTTACTTTTATCATAACGGGCCCGGTGTATTGGTAGGTGTGTGGTGTTACTTTAATCATAACGGGCCCGGTGTATTGGTAGGTGTGTGGTGTTACTTTTATCATAACGGGCCCGGTGTATTGGTAGGTGTGTGGTGTTACTTTAATCATAACGGGCCCGGTGTATTGATAGGTTTGTGGTGTTACTTTAATCATAACGGGCCCGGTGTATTGGTAGGTGTGTGGTGTTACTTTAATCATAACGGGCCCGGTGTATTGGTAGGTTTGTGGTGTTACTTTAATCATAACGGGCCCGGTGTATTGGTAGGTGTGTGGTGTTACTTTAATCATAACGGGCCCGGTGTATTGGTAGGTGTGTGGTGTTACTTTTATCATAACGGGCCCGGTGTATTGGTAGGTGTGTGGTGTTACTTTAATCATAACGGGCCCGGTGTATTGATAGGTTTGTGGTGTTACTTTAATCATAACGGGCCCGGTGTATTGGTAGGTTTGTGGTGTTACTTTAATCGTAACGGGCCCGGTGTATTGGTAGGTTTGTGGTGTTACTTTAATCATAACGGGCCCGGTGTATTGGTAGGTGTGTGGTGTTACTTTAATCATAACGGGCCCGGTGTATTGGTAGGTTTATGGTGTTACTTTAATCATAACGGGCCCGGTGTATTGGTAGGTGTGTGGTGTTACTTTAATCATAACGGGCCCGGTGTATTGATAGGTTTGTGGTGTTACTTTAATCATAACGGGCCCGGTGTATTGGTAGGTTTGTGGTGTTACTTTAATCATAACGGGCCTGGTGTATTGATAGGTTTGTGGTGTTACTTTAATCATAACGGGCCCGGTGTATTGGTAGGTTTGTGGTGTTACTTTAATCATAACGGGCCTGGTGTATTGGCAGGTTTGTGGTGTTACTTTAATCATAACGGGCCCGGTGTATTGGTAGGTTTGTGGTGTTACTTTAATCATAACGGGCCAGTTGTATTGGTAGGTTTGTGGTGTTACTTTAATCATAACGGGCCCGGTGTATTGGTAGCTTTGTGGTGTTACTTTAATCATAACGGGCCCGGTGTATTGGTAGGTTTGTGGTGTTACTTTAATCATAACGGGCCCGGTGTATTGGTAGGTTTGTGGTGTTACTTTAATCATAACGGGCCAGGTTTATTGGTAGGTTTGTGGTGTTACTTTAATCATAACGGGCCCGGTGTATTGGTAGGTTTGTGGTGTTACTTTAATCATAACGGGCCTGGTGTATTGATAGGTTTGTGGGGCTCAATTAGTGGTGTATCGAACAATGGGAGAAGATCGGGACTTTCTTTCGGGGCCGAATGCCATAGAAACTAGATCTACCTATTGGATGAAAGAATACGTCACAAGGTCTACGTCCCGGAATGTAATGAACATCTGTCATGAGGTTTCAACCCACACGGGATAAACCCTGATATTTTGTAACACAATAAAATGACAGGCCTCGATGAATCCTTTTGACTTTTGACTTTTGACATAAATGCATACCCTTAACTATTTTATGACACTATATAAATTTTGATATAAAATATTTCATTAGGTTGAATTACTTGATGAGCTTCTTTGTGCAAAAAACGTAGCAAAGTTGGCACAACTGTGCAATTCCTTTGATAAGAGAACATTTTGAGTCATAAAAAATCATAAAATGCCTAAATTGTTTGTCTTAAACGTAGTACATGTATCCCTGACATTCCAGCACTTTTTACTAGACCACAGACCACATATATCGTACACTCTAATACCATGGATGTCCACTCTGTTTGGCCCAAAAGCGTCCCCGCGCTGTGACTTTTATGATCTGCAAAATTTACCTTCCTTGATTATAATTGTATTGGGTTTTAACTTCGTTATTTTCCTCCACGCATGAATTATATAATTAGGGGATATAAAGCCCGTTGTTAGTTTTGAATTTTATGACAGAGAGGACAGTAACCGAGTGGACACATTGGACGGAAAATACATCGCGGCCCATGCAATACGCCTTTCATGATAACCCAAAGCTGTTTCCATGATTACAACTCTAAAAATTTAAGTTTATGGGTAAAATCAGAATTGGACCGTTATTGCCGAGATATATTGGATAACTAACGGAGCGGCCAGTACAACGTACCACTCCTGACAAGCTTCAATTCATATAGCATTGGTGAGCTCCTTGCCGAAATCACGATGATTATGTCTCCATCTGGCGATTCAAACGTTAAATATGGACATACTGTGGGATTTGTTGCATCATTTACCAAATGGTAACGAGTGAACGTGTATTTGTGGGACAAACCTACAATTGGCAATTTTTAAATAAACATGACATTTAATGTTTTTAGTGTCTTGTTGTATGTTCTACTACGATAAGACTTTGAATTAGGTATTTGATACATATAAGAGGAAACAAATAGCTACCAGTTAGAAAAACTACAAAGCTATGAACCATTATGTTTAAGGAGCTGTCGTTATTATTTTCAAGCCACGTATCTTATTTATGAAATCAACAGTTGATCTTCCTAACATAAAACATATTTTTTAAGCATATATCCTAACTGAATTTTTCAATTCGTTGGGACATGAAATGTCCCTAATTATAGAAGCACCCAACGGTCAACAGTTATTGTTACGATAATGTCTCATCTGGAGTATATCATCGAAAATAAAACATACTTAGCAGAATATCTACCCGTTTTGACGTTAAAATATTGATTATAATTTGGAGACGGGGACGGTCTAAGCTTACCTTCAACCTCCTCCTGTGAGAGCTGTAGTGTCTGCAAGAGAACCCATAACATGACATTATTGCCTTATTATCGCCGTATGTCGGTTTGTCCGTCTCTGAGTGTGTCGGAAATATCGGCCAGAAGGTCAATGTCACGGTGACGTCATTTTTCCAAAACACATTTTCAACCTGGAGCCTTTCCTATTTCAGATAGAGACATAGGGGTCTAGAAGGGGTAACTGGCGACACGCGACAAAGACATATTTGAAAAATCGACATTTGACATTGAACCCCAAATTCCGGCACCGAGTATCTGAAAAATCGACACAGATAAAACGACACTGATAATGTTTAAAAATCGACACTGGACACTGCCCCCCGCCCTCCTTCCAGACCCCTGGACCTGAGGTAAATATCATCATATTCAGATAGTCAATATCTGTCGATTGGACTAAGTAGTTGTCTCGCCGTCAGCTGCGGCCAATTTAAGTTTTATTTATCTTGTTCCGACCGTTACCAAAATTGACAGGGACATTAAGGATTTACAGCGGTTGTCCCATGTGGAAGTCCTGGCGATCGGCCCCGGTTTGGCCATTGCATTTGCAGTGAACACTTATTCGACATATCTGTAAATCTTAACGTATGTAATGTTGTATTATAGGTCGCTGGCCTCGAGTAAGAAATATAGCTTTACCGTGTCTGATTATTTAACGTACGATGTCATACTACCGTTAATCAGCTCACCGCGGAGTGGAAAAGACAACTGTGAATGATATATTACTCTCCAAGCCCTACGCTTGACTTCTCTCGCCTTCTCAAGATCTCATCCACTCTTCAACCCAATCTGGAATTCACGTACTTTCTTATCCCTGGTACCGCAAGAGACAGCCGACGAGGACTGTCCACTAACTTATTATCGAAGGTGTGACGAAAAGGCATTTCATTGCGCAAATGACGCCATTTGTATTAATTCCGCCCTAGGCGACAAAAGATATTCAGATGACGACATTTAGGAACGGGCTATTTGACATCCAGGGCGGAGGCGGCTGTTTTAGGTGGAGGCCAAACAATCTAGTTTGGGCGAGGGCTAATTTCGTTTTTGGTGGCCATCGGGAGGTGACATTTTATTCTTGTAATGGCTTGATTTGTTTACATATGCCAAATGTATTCAGTTTTAAAGTATAAGGGCCTGATTTTTTTTTTCATTTAAAAATATAGAAGACAGTTTTTTTTTATTTTCGCTAACATCAAGACGTTTTGACAAAAAATTCGGGGCCAGATTTTTGTTTTACAAAGAAACCATAGCCCCCACCTGGACAGCAAGTCGTGTGTTCCTTAGGACCATATGCTTGTTTCATACACTGTTATATATATATATATATATATGAAATTTAGAGTACATCATGACAGGCTATGGTCCGTACACCTGCATGGCAGGCGAGACAGGACAACAGAAGGGGAAATTGGCGGAGGCAGGCGTGAAAGGGTTAATATGGGAAATCCACACCTGGTTTCTTGTTGGTTCATGTTTTGTCGTGAGGCGGTATCGCGTCACGAGCTAACATTGCCATGGCAACCGGCAATGCCCTGGCTCCTCAGAGCGAATGCCTTTACTGAAAGACAAGCAATATATTAGGACATTTGCCTGGATAACTAGGGCTGTACAGTTCTCGCGGGTTCTGTTTCCGGTTTAGGTCTTTTGGGGACCAACAAAAAAACACGTGCTCTTAGAACGAGTGCGCATCACGCTGGCGCTTTGCTGCAACTGCGTGACGCGCACTCATTGTAGTCAACGTTTTAGTGTTGGGAACCGGCCAGCTGCGCGGTTTGTGCCTAAAGAATCGAGTGGGTGTGAAACTATTTTTTGTTTGCTCTGGTCCAGGCATTGTTAACTATAAAATCATAATATAGTTAAAGACAAGACATTTATCTCTCCATAATGCATGTGGTCCGTTCGATGAGACCGTTGGAAGCGTTGTATTTTGAGCCAAATCATCAATGTTTACAGTTCTACGACAAAAGGAGCACCATTGTCCTCACCCGCTCAGTCCATATAAGGAGCGTTGTTACGTAACCATAGATACCGCGCGCAGACACGCGCGTCATGATGATTATTACGTCATACGACATGGAAAACCCCGCCCAGCACATTAGATCGTCTGACGCTGACAGTCACTCATGAGACAACCGCATTCTGGTTTATCAACTGCCTAACCGCTCATACATTACATAAATTTACTCGGATGGTTATAATTCGGATATGCACAGAACTTCAGTGGTTAGTTGTGGTTCCAAGGACAGCTTTAGCCGATCTTGTGTGTGAGGCGAGGGAAGGGAAACAACCGGAAGGTAGGCAACACGTACAGGCCGTTGATGCTAGGCATTGACGCAGAGCATAGGTATCCCCGTCTCGCGGGGTCTCGATAAGATCCCGAAGTGACTGTACAGCCCTATTAGGACATTTGCCTGAATAACTCGCCCAAGTTTGCGGTTTTTAGTAATAAGACCTACCTAGAGACCCGACAAGAGAACGAATCGGCTGTCATGTGGTGACGAGAGGAGGTGGAGACAACATTATCGGTCCATCTTCCATGCATGTAAGAACCCACGAAATGTCTTATTGTAGTAAACGTTAGGCGTGAGTATTACGTGAGCTATGCCCTTACATGGCAGAACGACCACATTATCCTCACCAAACCGGTTTATCACTGGATTAATATTAGGTTTACTTATAGCGAGCGCAAGCGCGCTCTTAAGGTAACATGCATGCATATTCAAATCCATTTCAAGCATAGGCTTATGACTTTCATTTCGCGTAACAGCCCCCATGAGACGTTTTCGGATTCGGAATAAATATCAGCTGTACGTAAATATTTCAAGCAAAGAGAGGTCGAAGCCTGTCATGTCACATCTTTAATAATTAAATCAGCTGCTCCAAAAAAGTAACCAATAAATTATTCAACGTTGACATGGATGTATACTTCAAATTAAAGTTAATTTATAAGCGACGCGCTAAATGTTTGTTGCCAAGCAGAGCGCTCTTGGTGACCGCCCATCAGCTGCTGTCATAGTGAGTCGTTGTGACGTCAACATGTTATAAACATGACGTCACAATGGGAGTTCCTAAGCAACCGATGAGAAAGCACGTGCATGGTACGTCATCCCGCCAAAGATATTCTTTATAGCAAGCCGAAGTGAGATTAATTTTGAATACTAATCTAGATATATCCCCTCGGAATATCTGAATTAATAAATATACGCTCGCATTTTTTAGGTAGCACCTATGCATATTACAGTAGATCTCTGAAGAATGATTTTATTTTGATCTTTTCTTAAAATGATCTGGACGCCCTGTACCAGTGTTAACTCTTCAAGAAGTGTATATAATTTATATATATTCATATATATGATGAGTTTAAGTGGCGCAAGCGTCAACAATGCCTACATTATAATGACGTAATACGCACGAACGCCACTTCCTGTGCACGTTTATACATTCAACGACAAAAAAGGTTTTCTCCAAATCAACAGGGTCGTTGCAGTCGTGTGCGTGTTATTTTGGTATTGTGTATTTGTACGATGGGCCCGGTGCCTGAAGTTATTCATCAATAATCTATCTATCCTTTCAGTTCTTTTATGTTATAGAATAATTTATGCAGGAATGACCTCAATAAAAGATATATTCAAAATATGTTATTTATTTGAATAACTACTTCACATTGGAACCCTCGCCGTATTTACCCCGTATTCCAATAAAACGCCAATATCCAAGATGGCGGGGCTACATAAACTTTTGCGGACCCCAGGAACAGCATATGGGCTTCAATACAAGAGGTGGTCGCAAGATAAAGGTCCCATGTCCTTCTTCGCAAAGAGCAGGGGGTTACCCCGGGGACATGGCTCCACTCTCCCTTCCTTCTCCAATTGGCGCGATACGACCAAAAGTGGTTAAAGCGTCCTGAATATACAACCATTAAATGCAGGAGCCACCGATGTACAATTCATTTGACGGACCCATGGGCGCCCCCGTCCCCCCATCCGCGTAAAGAGGATTAGAGTTCGTCCCCACCCCCTTACAAAACAACATATCCAGTCAAATAAAATATTTTTGCGATAGTCATGTCGTGCTAAAATTTAAATACCGCACCACTAACCTAAGATTCATAGACATAATTCAAATAATACAAACATGTATACGGATTTATGACAGGCTGTCAGGGTATTTGCTGTGCGGAACTAGGGAGCAAAGTCTGCTGGAAGAGGCTTAATCACTGTATTGAATAAGTAAAAAGTGCCCTCAAAGATAAACATAACTTCTCACTAAGCATGCGCGACTAAGATGGAAGGGGGGTGGGGGTGGTGGAGGGTGGGCATGCCATACATAACTCAGGCAGCCAGCTTCCTGTCTTTGGCATCGTTGTTTATAGTCCAAGGTGGTATATAATTATATGGATATATACTTATATGTAATATGGCAATACCCACTCGGCACAGCAGGGCGACGTACATTACACAGGTAAGCCTTCTCCATGGTGCAGTCAGGTATCCGGCGTGGTCCCTCGTCGCTGTCCCTTCCTTGTCTCCACAAACCGCTTCCAGAACAGACTCCTCTAGAGGTGAGTTTCCCGCTCTTGCGAGTTGCTCGATTCACATCGATAACTGGGGTGTATTTCGGCGCAGAATCACACAGAGTATTCTCTCAATGGTGTCGTTATCTGATGGCTGGACGGCCGATTTGACGGAATGCAGCTAACTGGTGGTAGCACCTTGGAGACAGACCCTGCCTGGTTCCCTCTCTGGTCGCCACGCGAAGCCTGGTTCCGCCGCCTGGTACGGTATTGTCTGGTTCCGTTGCCTAGTGTGGCAGCAGGACACGCCCTCCGTTGGTACCAGAGAGAGGGCGGTGGTGGTGGGTGGGGGGTGGGGGTTCCTTGGCGAGAGATCTCCTCTTGCCTGCGGCTCTGCGTGCACAGCCAGGTATGACCCTCTATCTGCCATACCTGCTGCCCCGTATAAGTTCATTCCTCACCATTTAACTTCACTATCGGGTGACTGGGTTGTAATAACAGGCGTCATGACACAGCCGCCGGGGCGGGGCGGGGAGGGGGGGGCAAGGGGTATTTCCGTTCCCCGGGACTGGGCTTTTCATTTCACCGTGAACGAACTGGGAATGAGGAAAATAATTCTTCGTGAACTGTGAATGGGATATTAGCCGACCGTCGTGATCACGAGCGCTTAACCCCTTCGTGCATTATTATAGTCTCCACGCGGTCATCTGCACTAAGCCCCACCTTCGTGGTCGTGATCAAGGATTTTCATCGATCGTGAACTGAGAATTTTATTATTAAATAACCGTGATTTGGGAAATTTATATCATATTCAAATCATTTTAGTTCATTTATCATTTAATCATTTAATTTCATCGTGATCCGGGGATAAAGAAACTTCGTGATTTGAAAACAAGCCCCCCCCCCCCGCCCCCCGCCTCCCAGTATAGTACATAGTAGATAGGTAATCCCGTGCTATGTCAATGGTCTCATTTAATATCCTATTCCTCTAAGTCCACTGACCCCCCTCCCTCCCCTCCCTCCCCTCTTCCCTACACCCTGTCTCACGTAGCTTGGCGCACTTCGCCAGCTTTCATAAAGGTCACCGAGTGTTGTTTTTTTGCAAGACCGTGACTTCATCTTCATTTTCATCAATTTTCTAACGCCGTATTTTTTGTAATCTTGAAATATCAGGAGTGCATACAGTATCTCAAGTGAACCGATGATAATGAGACAAGCTCGTCCACGAGCTATTAATCTCTTGCTTGTGGCATGTTAACCAGTGACACATGGGACGGGCGCCATGGCGACAGATCAGCCGGAGACACCGCCAACCCGCGAGCACAGGACAGGGAGGGAAGGGAGGTGTGTGTGTGTGTGGGGGGGGGGGGTGGCATTGGATGGAAACAGGCCGGTGTCTTACTTTCAGTTTCGTGTGGCAATTCCTGCCCTAACCGAACCTTATAACATAATGGTATGTATAATATATGTAGCAGGGGTGTGTGCAGGATTGCTGGAAAAGGGGGGGGGGGCACAATAAACTGTTCGATAACAACATTAAAAAAAATGGCGTGTAAAAGGTAAAAAGGTAAAAGCCTGAGACCGTGGTGCACAAAATTTGAAAGGGGGAGGTATATTTGAGGGTCTGATAGGGATGTGCCCCATCCCCACCACTGGTCAGGGGGCACATAATTTTAAAAGGAGGGGGACACAGATATATCTTAGGATCTGAAAGCGGGGGCACGTGCCTGTACTCCTGTACCCCCCCCCCCCCCCTGGACAAGCCCATGAGTAATGTATAGGGTTGAGAGACGGATAGACGTATCCTGTACGCCTAGCCGCTTCTAACCGAACACACCATCCACTCAGCAGAAGTGTGGTATTTAAATCTGGTCGCAGAACAATGAATTTATATATTAACCCTGTAATAATTACAAATAACAGGTATACAGGCCAAGGGAATGAGTACAACAGACGAATGACCTGCTTAGACACGTGCTGACCGAGGTTCCCTTTAACACCTTTGGTCTGCTGCCTCCGTATCTAGTCCCTAGCCGTCGCCTGTTGTTTTCAGTCCGTCTGTCTGACACGCGGTCCTCCCCGTGGTAAGCCACTTCCTCGTTAATCAGTGCGCGCATGCGCTCTGGAGGTCAAGGCGACACCTGGTGGTCGCGGTTTTACGACGGCTGTCGCGGGGCGAGGCGCGTGGCGACCCCTGGCGGTGGAGAACAGCGTGTCGCGGCGGAGGGAGCGGGGTGGTAGGGGATGGGGGGGGGTGGTAGGGGTGGGGGGAGTGGGGCGAATGATAATGTAGACTTGTAGACAAACACAATGCGGGAAATGAGAGATGGACGGTAGCACAAGAGAGGTGATCGGCGGGTAGCACAAGAGATGTGATGGGTGGTATCACAAGACTGTGTGGTGGGCGGTAGCACAAGAAGGGATATGGGTGGTAGGACAAGATAGGTGATGGACGTTAGCACAAGATAGGTGATGGACGTTAGCACAAGAGAGGTGATGGGCGGTAGCACAAGATAGGTGATGGACGTTAGCAAAAGATATGTGATGGGCGGTAGCACAAGAGAGGTGATTACAATTGCCATCACCTGACATCATTGAATACGCATTCATGAAAATAGCAAAACTGAAATGGACTTCTCTAGGTACATCTCAAATGAATCATTTCGGGTTCTTTGTGTCTGTGTTGCCAGCTCGTAGCACGACCTTTATTTCAGTATATTTCCGTACATTGTGAGACGTTGACCTATACACGTGGCACCGTTTTTAGCCTGTGCCACCAGAGATTATGTAAGGTAATCCTATACTCTCTGGTGCCACAAGGGGATCGCCATCTATAGTGAGCGTGAGGTAGGAATGGCGCTATACCACGTATTCGGCATCCGACCTGTCATTATAATGGTCCGGTGTATCACAGTGGCCAACTGAGGCGTGACAGTCAGCAATAACTGGTTTTTCGATCACCACAACAATGTTAGTTTCCGCTATTGGTTGACATGTACCCATAGCGGGTGACTATTATTGTAATGGCACAGGCGTGCAAACGTATATCTATAACTGTTCATAGCTGCACGGCTGACCAGACTATAAAACCGCCTTTTTATATTGAACAATTATAAGTTTTTTTTTAACTCTCCGTTAGATGGCATTGCATGGCGCGCGATGACGTCACTGTTGGCCTGTTGTCAGGTATGCACCTATTCAAGTTTTGCAGAATGTTATGGCGCGCTGAGTGCCAAAGCTGACGAACCGGAAATGACGTCAGATGCCATTCACGCTCATGCTGAGCAACGCGCCATGATGGCACGTGACCCGTTATGATGCTGAGATACAAGCTCCCCGCACGGTGGAGCTGTGTAAGCTCTGTTTTTCCCGCTGCTGTCGGCCGGGGGCACACTTCAAGATTCTTGAAAAGAGGTCAAGTCAGCTGAACATAAAAATAACGAGCTCTGTGTATTTAATACAGCAAAAAGCATCTTGCACCCTTTCGAAAAAAGTTTTAATTGTGACTGAACTCTTTCCTTTTATCACCTGATACCGTGTGTTATTATTCTTAGGCGGGGTCCCCGGCACTAATTTGTAGAAATGCGCGGGGCTTTTTTCGTGTCAATATGCGCAGCGCCGCCCTGGCGAGCGAGCGTGAAAATGCATTGAGGAAGTAGGCGACAACAGAGATATAATGGAGCCCTAGCGGAGTGAGTCGAAGGCAGAGAGTGGCTGGGATGCACCTCGCTTCCCGGTGACCTTTCATGTTATTCTGTCGTGTTATCCCGAAGTTTATGTCACCGTCTATCAAGAAAATACTTGACGTTTGAAGAAATATGCGTGGTAAAGGAATTTCATCAATTTCGATAATAAGAATATATTAGATGACACCACTGTTCAGATAGTTCATTGCGAATTAAGTTACAGTTATTTGGAATTCTAAGCGTGAGGTCGCGGTTAGACGGGTTATACACCAGGAGGGGTCGCGGTTATACGGGTTATACACCAGGGGGGCTCGCGGTTAGACGGGTTATACACCAGGAGGGGTCGCGGTTAGACGGGTTATACACCAGGAGGGGTCGCGGTTATACGGGTTATACACCAGGAGGGGTCGCGGTTATACGGTTATACACCAGGAGGGGTCGCGGTTATACGGGTTATACACCAGGGGGGCCGCGGTTAGACGGGTCATACACCAGGGGGGGTCGCGGTTATACGGGTTATACACCAGGAGGGGTCGCGGTTAGACGGGTCATACACCAGGGGGGGTCGCGGTTATACGGGTTATACACCAGGAGGGGTCGCGGTTATACGGGTCATACACCAGGAGGGGTCGCGGTTAGACGGGTTATATACCAGGAGGGGTCGCGGTTATACGGGTCATACACCAGGAGGGGTCGCGGTTAGACGGGTTATATACCAGGAGGGGTCGCGGTTAGACGGGTTATACACCAGGGGGGCCGCGGTTATACGGGTTATATACCAGGGGGGGTCGCGGTTAGACGGGTCATACACCAGGAGGGGTCGCGGTTAGACGGGTTATACACCAGGGGGGCCGCGGTTATACGGGTTATACACCAGGAGGGGTCGCGGTTAGACGGGTTATATACCAGGAGGGGTCGCGGTTATACGGGTCATACACCAGGAGGGGTCGCGGTTAGACGGGTTATATACCAGGGGGGGTCGCGGTTAGACGGGTTATACACCAGGAGGGGTCGCGGTTATACGGGTCATACACCAGGAGGGGTCGCGGTTAGACGGGTTATATACCAGGAGGGGTCGCGGTTAGACGGGTTATACACCAGGGGGGCCGCGGTTATACGGGTTATATACCAGGGGGGGTCGCGGTTAGACGGGTCATACACCAGGAGGGGTCGCGGTTAGACGGGTTATACACCAGGAGGGGTCGCGGTTATACGGGTTATACACCAGGAGGGGTCGCGGTTATACGGGTTATACACCAGGAGGGGCCGCGGTTATACGGGTTATATACCAGGAGGGGTCGCGGTTAGACGGGTCATGCACCAGGGGGGGTCGCGGTTAGACGGGTTATATACCAGGGGGGGTCGCGGTTAGACGGGTCATACACCAGGAGGGGTCGCGGTTAGACGGGTTATACACCAGGAGGGGTCGCGGTTATACGGGTTATACACCAGGAGGGGTCGCGGTTATACGGGTCATACACCAGGAGGGGTCGCGGTTATACGGGTTATACACCAGGAGGGGTCGCGGTTATACGGGTTATACACCAGGGGGGGTCGCGGTTAGACGGGTTATACACCAGGAGGGGTCGCGGTTAGACGGGTTATACACCAGGAGGGGCCGCGGTTAGACGGGTTATATACCAGGAGGGGTCGCGGTTAGACGGGTCATGCACCAGGGGGGGTCGCGGTTATACGGGTTATACACCAGGGGGGCCGCGGTTATACGGGTTATACACCAGGAGGGGTCGCGGTTATACGGGTTATACACCAGGAGGGGTCGCGGTTAGACGGGTTATACACCAGGAGGGGTCGCGGTTATACGGGTTATACACCAGGAGGGGTCGCGGTTATACGGGTTATACACCAGGAGGGGTCGCGGTTATACGGGTTATATACCAGGGGGGGTCGCGGTTAGACAGGTCATACACCAGGAGGGGTCGCGGTTAGACGGGTTATACACCAGGAGGGGTCGCGGTTATACGGGTCATACACCAGGAGGGGTCGCGGTTAGACGGGTTATACACCAGGAGGGGCCGCGGTTAGACGGGTTATATACCAGGAGGGGTCGCGGTTAGACGGGTCATGCACCAGGGGGGGTCGCGGTTATACGGGTTATACACCAGGGGGGCCGCGGTTATACGGGTTATACACCAGGAGGGGTCGCGGTTATACGGGTTATACACCAGGAGGGGCCGCGGTTATACGGGTTATATACCAGGAGGGGTCGCGGTTAGACGGGTCATGCACCAGGGGGGGTCGCGGTTATACGGGTTATACACCAGGGGGGCCGCGGTTATACGGGTTATATACCAGGAGGGGCCGCGGTTATACGGGTTATATACCAGGAGGGGTCGCGGTTAGACGGGTTTTACACCAGGGGGGGTCGCGGTTAGACGGGTTATACACCAGGGGGGCCGCGGTTATACGGGATTATATACCAGGAGGGGCCGCGGTTATACGGGTCATACACCAGGAGGGGTCGCGGTTAGACGGGTTATACACCAGGAGGGGTCGCGGTTAGACGGGTTATACACCAGGAGGGGTCGCGGTTATACGGGTCATACACCAGGAGGGGCCGCGGTTATACTAGTTATACACCAGGGGGGGACGCGGTTATACTAGTTATACACCAGGGGGGGTCGCGGTTATATGGGTCATACACCAGGAGGGGCCGCGGTTATACGGGTTATACACCAGGAGGGGCCGCGGTTATACGGGTTATACACCAGGAAGGGTCGCGGTTATACGGGTTATACACCAGGAGGGGTCGCGATTATACGGGTTATACACCAGGAGGGGTCGCGGTTATACGGGTTATATACCAGGGGGGGTCGCGGTTATACGGGTTATACACCAGGAGGGGTCGCGGTTATACGGGTTATACACCAGGAGGGGCCGCGGTTATACTAGTTATACACCAGGGGGGGTCGCGGTTATACGGGTTATACACCAGGAGGGGTCGCGGTTATACGGGTTATACACCAGGAGGGGTCGCGGTTATACGGGTTATACACCAGGAGGGGTCGCGGTTATACGGGTTATACACCAGGAAGGGTCGCGGTTATACTAGTTATACACCAGGGGGGGTCGCGGTTATATGGGTCATACACCAGGAGGGGCCGCGGTTATACGGGTCATACACCAGGAGGGGCCGCGGTTATACTAGTTATACACCAGGGGGGGACGCGGTTATACTAGTTATACACCAGGGGGGGTCGCGGTTATATGGGTCATACACCAGGAGGGGCCGCGGTTATACGGGTTATACACCAGGAGGGGCCGCGGTTATACGGGTTATACACCAGGAAGGGTCGCGGTTATACGGGTTATACACCAGGAGGGGTCGCGGTTATACGGGTTATACACCAGGAGGGGTCGCGGTTATACGGGTTATATACCAGGGGGGTCGCGGTTATACGGGTTATACACCAGGAGGGGCCGCGGTTATACTAGTTATACACCAGGAGGGGCCGCGGTTATACTAGTTATACACCAGGGGGGGTCGCGGTTATACGGGTTATACACCAGGAGGGGCCGCGGTTATACGGGTTATACACCAGGAGGGGTCGCGGTTATACGGGTTATACACCAGGAGGGGTCGCGGTTATACGGGTTATACACCAGGAGGGGTCGCGGTTATACGGGTTATACACCAGGAGGGGCCGCGGTTATACTAGTTATACACCAGGAGGGGCCGCGGTTATACTAGTTATACACCAGGGGGGGCCGCGGTTATACGGGTTATTCACCAGGGGGGGGGTCGCGGTTATATTTATTTATATTTCAGACTGAAATCGACATAGAATGTTTGAGTTAGTTCCCGGTACAGCTTAGAAGCGACACAGGTCTGTAGTTTTCAACCACATTACGGCTACCTTTTTGTATATGGGAACAACATTCGCCTGCGCCTCGCCCCGACGCGTCGGGCAGGAGTGCCTCGCTCACCACTAGGGCCGGGGTTCATTTCGATATCACCGGAGCATAACCTGATTATGGCAGAAGATACATGTGCCAGAAGCTTCTCACAAAAAGATGTGGATTTCAGCCAAAGCATTTCTTTTGGTTTCGCCCCCGTAAGCTCCTAGTCAAAATCATGCAACTGTACCTGTGCCCTGACACTAGTTTCCTTTCTTGGCTACATACACCTCTTCTTAATGCAAATAGATGACTGAGTAATTCACATAACCAATGCAAATTTCTGACCTACTTAGATTGGATTAACAAGAAACACGAACGAGCAACAAAAGATTTGAGCCCAACAGGGCCGAACATAATGAGCAGTAATGAACAACAATACGAGTTGGTACCTATATACATGCTATCGGCAGTGGCAGCGGCGTGTGGTCAGATACAGTAATTATAAGCGGAAGGAAACAACAGAAGCGCCTTCTCTGCCGGTGGCCGCGCTTGAGTGAGCGACCGCTAAATACAAGACAAACTCCATCCGTGAATAACTTTCAAATGTCAGGAACTACCCTTAATTCGCCCGGTACAATGCATCTGTAATACAACATACAAGAAACTAACCAGGTGCATGCAATGGGTGGCTAATAGTTAGGGATTTGAAAAGACTGGCTAAATGTCAACCTCTAGTTCGCCCATTATCATGCCATGACTAGCCATCTTTTAATACAAACGTTGTCTGTATACATACCGTGATACTGTTACATAGAAGTGTGATGCGATGAAATCCCGATTACGGTTTTACACCAGTTGAGGAGCCAATGTCATTTAGGGATGACTCGATGAGTTTGAATCCCGTTTGCCACAGCTGTGGACTGTTCGCGGATATGGTTAGGAATACGGCGGTGTTATCCATTTCCTGACGACGCATGAGATAGCGGAGGTGTCTCCCGGCGCCCTGGGCCCCGTTGTCCTGCCATCCCTCGGTTGTCTCGTGGGCTCCGCGGGAGTCCTTAAATCGGAATGCAGCGGTCACGTGGGTGGCCTCCTGTCTGGCGGGATCCAACATCAGCGTCCTGTATGCCTCCCGGACGTCGGATAGAGAACTCACGGAAACTCGTGTGGCTGTTACGGAGACTCCAACAGAGCTCACGGTATGACCTTGTGTATGACCTTTCTTGTCCTTGAGCAGCTGTTCCTTTTCCAACACCGGAGTCTGAAGAGTCTCCCTGGGTGACGGCTTAGGTAGGGGCTCCCTTTGCAGCTCGCCATGATTCCATTGTTTGTACATCCGTACATTGATTGGCGCGTGTCCTGACAGTTTCTTTAGTTCAAATATAGTTTCGCTATGGCGGCGCCGTTTCTCCAGGATGTGGTCAGGAAATTAGACACAATACCTTCGCAGTCTTTGGTGCCTGCCGCCTCGCTGGCTTCAGGGATATTGTGCAGCAATACGTTATGTTTCATGGATCTTAATGATAAGTCCTCTACACGCTCGGCGAGTATGCAAATCCGTTCGTTCTGGTTGATGATAATTCCTTTCAATAGATCCAGTTCTGATTTTAAATCCGTATTTTCATTTCGTAGAGTAGCAATATAGCTGGAGTTTTCTCCCATTGTTTCCATGCAAATGACAATATTCCTATCCTCTTCGTTGACGAGGGAGAAGTCCAGGGCTGCTCCTGCAGTTGGCGTGCATTGGTTGGATGCTGGTTGGCCTTTGTCTCCCTGTGTTGTTGCATTATCGCTCATTGTTTGAAGGGCAGGAGGCGTTTTTTGCTGGTAGTTTATCTTCTTGCTTTCCTTTTCGGCGTTAATGTTGCGTGAACGCTTCCACGATGATTTGGTGATCCACTTATTCATGCGTTGATATCATATGATCATTAAATGAGCAAGTGACGAAAATTATGTGTTACAGGTTATACATCAGGGGGAGGTCTCGGTGTTACAGGTTATACATCAGGGGGAGGTCTCGGTGTTACAGGTTATACATCAGGGGAGATCTCGGTGTTACAGGTTATACATCAGGGGGAGGTCTCGGTGTTACAGGTTATACATCAGGGGGAGGTATCGGTGTTAGGTTGTACATCAGGGGCAGATCTCGGTGTTACAGGTTATACATCAGGGGAAGTCTCGGTGTCACAGGTTATACATCAGGGGGAGGTCTCGGTGTTACAGGTTATACATCAGGCCGAGGTCTCGGTGTTACAGGTTATACATCAGGGGGAGGTCACGGTGTTACAGGTTATACATCAGGGGGGGGGTCTCGGTGTTACAGGTTATACATCAGGGGGAGGTCTCGGGGTTACAGGTTATACATCAGGGGGAGGTCTCGGTGTTACAGGTTATACATCAGGGGGAGGTCACGGTGTTACAGGTTATACATCAGGGGGGGGGTCTCGGTGTTACAGGTTATACATCAGGGAAAGTCTCGGTGTTACAGGTTGTACATCAGGGGGAGGTCTCGGTGTTTCCTGGTTATACATCAGTAGGAGGTCTCGGGGTTACAGGTTATACATCAGGGGGAGGTCTCGGCGTTACAGGTTATACATCAGGGGGAGGTCTCGGTGTTACAGGTTATACATCAGGGGGAGGTCTCGGTGTTACAGGATATACATCAGGGGGAGGTCTCGGTGTTAGGTCATACATCAGGGGAGATCTCGGTGTTACAGGTTATACATCAGGGGGAGGTCTCGGTGTTACAGGTTATACATCAGGGGGAGGTCTCGGTGTTACAGGTTATACATCAGGGGGAGGTCTCGGTGTTACAGGTTATACATCAGGGGAGATCTCGGTGTTACAGGTTATACATCAGGGGGAGGTCTCGGTGTTACAGGTTATACATCAGGGGGAGGTATCGGTGTTAGGTTGTACATCAGGGGCAGATCTCGGTGTTACAGGTTATACATCAGGGGAAGTCTCGGTGTCACAGGTTATACATCAGGGGGAGGTCTCGGTGTTACAGGTTATACATCAGGCCGAGGTCTCGGTGTTACAGGTTATACATCAGGGGGAGGTCACGGTGTTACAGGTTATACATCAGGGGGCGGGTCTCGGTGTTACAGGTTATACATCAGGGGGAGGTCTCGGGGTTACAGGTTATACATCAGGGGGAGGTCTCGGTGTTACAGGTTATACATCAGGGGGAGGTCACGGTGTTACAGGTTATACATCAGGGGGGGGGGTCTCGGTGTTACAGGTTATACATCAGGGAAAGTCTCGGTGTTACAGGTTGTACATCAGGGGGAGGTCTCGGTGTTACAGGTTATACATCAGTAGGAGGTCTCGGGGTTACAGGTTATACATCAGGGGGAGGTCTCGGCGTTACAGGTTATACATCAGGGGGAGGTCTCGGTGTTACAGGTTATACATCAGGGGGAGGTCTCGGTGTTACAGGATATACATCAGGGGGAGGTCTCGGTGTTAGGTTATACATCAGGGGAGATCTCGGTGTTACAGGTTATACATCAGGGGGAGGTCTCGGTGTTACAGGCTATACATCAGGGGGATGTCTCGGTGTTACAGGTTATACATCAGGGGGAGGTCTCGGTGTTATAGGTTATACATCAGGCCGAGGTCTCGGTGTTACAGGTTATACATCATGGGGAGGTCACGGTGTTACAGGTTATACATCAGGGGGAGGTCTCGGCGTTACAGGTTATACATCAGGGGAGGTCACGGTGTTACAGGTTATACATCAGGGGAGGTCTCGGTGTTACAGGTTATACATCAGGGGAGGTCACGGTGTTACAGGTTATACATCATGGGGAGGTCTCGGTGTTACAGGTTATACATCAGGGGGAGGTCCCGGTGTTACAGGTTATACATCAGGCCGAGGTCTCGGTGTTAAAGGTTATACATCAGGGGGAGGTCTCGGTGTTACAGGTTATACATCAGGGGGAGGACACGGTGTTACAGGTTATACATCAGGAGAGGTCTCGGTGTTACAGGTTATACATCAGGCCGAGGTCTCGGTGTTACAGGTTATACATCAGGGGGAGGTCTCGGTGTTACAGTTTATACATCAGGGGAGGGCTCGGTGTTACAGGTTATATATCAGGAGAGGTCTCGGTGTTACAGGTTATACATCAGGCCGAGGTCTCGGTGTTACAGGTTATACATCAGGGGGAGGTCTCGGTGTTACAGTTTATACATCAGGGGAGGTCTCGGTGTTACAGGTTATACATCAGGAGAGGTCTCGGTGTTACAGGTTATACATCAGGCCGAGGTCTCGGTGTTACAGGTTATACATCAGGGGGAGGTCTCGGTGTTACAGGTTATACATCAGGGGGCGGTCTCGGTGTTACAGGTTATACATCAGGGGGCGGTCACGGTGTTACAGGTTATACATCAGGGGGAGGTCTCGGTGTTACAGGTTATACATCATGGGGAGGTCACGGTGTTACAGGTTATACATCAGGAGAGGTCTCGGTGTTACAGGTTATACATCAGTAGGAGGTCTCGGTGTTAGGTTGTACATCAGGGGGACATCTCGGTGTTACAGGTTATACATTAGGAGGAGGTCTCGGTGTTACAGGTTATACATCAGGGGGAGGTCTCGGTGTTGCAGGTTATACATCAGGGGAGGTCTCGGTGTTACAGGTTATACATCAGTAGGAAATCTTGGTGTTAGGTTGTACATCAGGGGAAGGTCTCGATGTTACAGGTTATACATCAGGCCGAGGTCTCGGTGTTAAAGGTTATACATCAGGGGGAGGTCTCGGTGTTACAGGTTATACATCAGGGGGAGGTCTCGGCGTTACAGGTTATACATCAGGGGGAGGTCTCGGTGTTACAGGTTATACATCAGGGGGAGGTCTCGGTGTTACAGGATATACATCAGGGGGAGGTCTCGGTGTTAGGTCATACATCAGGGGAGATCTCGGTGTTACAGGTTATACATCAGGGGGAGGTCTCGGTGTTACAGGTTATACATCAGGGGGAGGTCTCGGTGTTACAGGTTATACATCAGGGGGAGGTCTCGGTGTTACAGGTTATACATCACGGGAGATCTCGGTGTTACAGGTTATACATCAGGGGGAGGTCTCGGTGTTACAGGTTATACATCAGGGGGAGGTATCGGTGTTAGGTTGTACATCAGGGGCAGATCTCGGTGTTACAGGTTATACATCAGGGGAAGTCTCGGTGTCACAGGTTATACATCAGGGGGAGGTCTCGGTGTTACAGGTTATACATCAGGCCGAGGTCTCGGTGTTACAGGTTATACATCAGGGGGAGGTCACGGTGTTACAGGTTATACATCAGGGGGCGGGTCTCGGTGTTACAGGTTATACATCAGGGGGAGGTCTCGGGGTTACAGGTTATACATCAGGGGGAGGTCTCGGTGTTACAGGTTATACATCAGGGGGAGGTCACGGTGTTACAGGTTATACATCAGGGGGGGGGGTCTCGGTGTTACAGGTTATACATCAGGGAAAGTCTCGGTGTTACAGGTTGTACATCAGGGGGAGGTCTCGGTGTTACAGGTTATACATCAGTAGGAGGTCTCGGGGTTACAGGTTATACATCAGGGGGAGGTCTCGGCGTTACAGGTTATACATCAGGGGGAGGTCTCGGTGTTACAGGTTATACATCAGGGGGAGGTCTCGGTGTTACAGGATATACATCAGGGGGAGGTCTCGGTGTTAGGTTATACATCAGGGGAGATCTCGGTGTTACAGGTTATACATCAGGGGGAGGTCTCGGTGTTACAGGCTATACATCAGGGGGATGTCTCGGTGTTACAGGTTATACATCAGGGGGAGGTCTCGGTGTTATAGGTTATACATCAGGCCGAGGTCTCGGTGTTACAGGTTATACATCATGGGGAGGTCACGGTGTTACAGGTTATACATCAGGGGGAGGTCTCGGCGTTACAGGTTATACATCAGGGGAGGTCACGGTGTTACAGGTTATACATCAGGGGAGGTCTCGGTGTTACAGGTTATACATCAGGGGAGGTCACGGTGTTACAGGTTATACATCATGGGGAGGTCTCGGTGTTACAGGTTATACATCAGGGGGAGGTCCCGGTGTTACAGGTTATACATCAGGCCGAGGTCTCGGTGTTAAAGGTTATACATCAGGGGGAGGTCTCGGTGTTACAGGTTATACATCAGGGGGAGGACACGGTGTTACAGGTTATACATCAGGAGAGGTCTCGGTGTTACAGGTTATACATCAGGCCGAGGTCTCGGTGTTACAGGTTATACATCAGGGGGAGGTCTCGGTGTTACAGTTTATACATCAGGGGAGGGCTCGGTGTTACAGGTTATATATCAGGAGAGGTCTCGGTGTTACAGGTTATACATCAGGGGGAGGTCTCGGTGTTACAGGTTATACATCAGGGGGAGGTCTCGGTGTTACAGTTTATACATCAGGGGAGGTCTCGGTGTTACAGGTTATACATCAGGAGAGGTCTCGGTGTTACAGGTTATACATCAGGCCGAGGTCTCGGTGTTACAGGTTATACATCAGGGGGAGGTCTCGGTGTTACAGGTTATACATCAGGGGGCGGTCTCGGTGTTACAGGTTATACATCAGGGGGCGGTCACGGTGTTACAGGTTATACATCAGGGGGAGGTCTCGGTGTTACAGGTTATACATCATGGGGAGGTCACGGTGTTACAGGTTATACATCAGGAGAGGTCTCGGTGTTACAGGTTATACATCAGTAGGAGGTCTCGGTGTTAGGTTGTACATCAGGGGGACATCTCGGTGTTACAGGTTATACATTAGGAGGAGGTCTCGGTGTTACAGGTTATACATCAGGGGGAGGTCTCGGTGTTGCAGGTTATACATCAGGGGAGGTCTCGGTGTTACAGGTTATACATCAGTAGGAAATCTTGGTGTTAGGTTGTACATCAGGGGAAGGTCTCGATGTTACAGGTTATACATCAGGCCGAGGTCTCGGTGTTAAAGGTTATACATCAGGGGGAGGTCTCGGTGTTACAGGTTATACATCAGGGGGCGTTCACGGTGTTACAGGTTATACATCAGGGGGAGGTCACGGTGTTACAGGTTACACATCAGGGGGAGGTCACGGTGTTACAGGTTATACATCAGGGGAGGTCTCGGTGTTACAGGTTATACATCAGGGGGCGTTCACCGTGTTACAGGTTATACATCAGGGGGCTTTCACGGTGTTACAGGTTATACATCAGGGGGAGGTCACGGTGTTACAGGTTATACATCAGTAGGAGGTCTCGGTGTTACAGGTTATACATCAGGGGGAAGTCACGGTGTTACAGGTTATACATCAGTAGGAGGTATCGGTGTTACAGGTTATACATCAGGGGGAGGTCACGGTGTTACATGTTATACATCAGGGGGAGGTCTCGGTGTTACAGGTTATACATCAGGGGGAGGTCACGGTGTTACAGGTTATACATCAGGGGGAGGTCACGGTGTTACAGGGTATACATCAGGGGGAGGTCACGGTGTTACAGGTTATACATCAGGGATAGGTCTCGGTGTTAGGTTATACATCATGGGGAGGTCTCGGTGTTACAGGTTATACACCAGGGGGAGGTCACGGTGTTACAGGTTATACATCAGGGGGAGGTCACGGTGTTACAGGTTATGCATCAGGGGAGGTCTCGGTGTTACAGGTTATACATCAGGGGGCGTTCACCGTGTTACAGGTTATACATCAGGGGGAGGTCACGGTGTTACAGGTTATACATCAGGGGGATGCCTCGGTGTTACAGGTTATACATCAGTAGGAGGTCTCGGTGTTACAGGTTATACATCAGGGGGAAGTCACGGTGTTACAGGTTATACATCAGTAGGAGGTCTCGGTGTTACAGGTTATATATCAGGGGGAGGTCACGGTGTTACATGTTATACATCAGGGGAAGGTCTCGGTGTTACAGGTTATACATCAGGTCGAGGTCACGGTGTTATAGGTTATACATCAGGGGGAGGTCACGGTTTTACAGGTTATACATCAGGGGGAGGTCTCGGTGTTACAGGTTATACACCATGGGGAGGTCACGGTGTAACAGGTTATACATCAGGAGAGGTCTCGGTGTTACAGGTTATACATCAGTAGGAGGTCTCGGTGTTAGGTTGTACATCAGAGGGACATCTCGGTGTTACAGGTTATACATCAGGAGGAGGTCTCGGTGTTACAGGTTATACATCAGGGGGAGGTCTCGGTGTTGCAGGTTATACATCAGGGGAGGTCTCGGTGTTACAGGTTACACATCAGTAGGAAATCTTGGTGTTAGGTTGTACATCAGGGGGAGGTCTCGATGTTACAGGTTATACATCAGGCCGAGGTCTCGGTGTTACAGGTTATACATCAGGGGGAGGTCTCGGTGTTACAGGTTATACATCAGGGGGCGTTCACGGTGTTACAGGTTATACATCAGGGGGAGGTCACGGTGTTACAGGTTATACATCAGGGATAGGTCTCGGTGTTAGGTTATACATCATGGGGAGGTCTCGGTGTTACAGGTTATACATCAGGGGAGGTCACGGTGTTACAGGTTATAAATCAGGGGGAGGTCACGGTGTTACAGGTTATACATCAGGGGAGGTCTCGGTGCTACAGGTTATACATCAGAGGGAGGTCTCGGTGTTACAGGTTATACACCAGGGGGAGATCACGGTGTTATAGGTTATACATCAGGGGGAGGTCACGGTGTTATAGGTTATACATCAGGGGGGGGGGGTCTCGGTGTTACAGGTTATACATCAGGGGGAGGTCACGGTGTTATAGGTTATACATCAGGGGGAGGTCACGGTGTTACAGGTTATATATCAGGGGAGGAGGGTCTCGGTGTTACAGGTTATACATCAGGGGGCGTTCACCGTGTTACAGGTTATACATCAGGGGGAGGTCACGGTGTTACAGGTTATACATCAGGGGGATGCCTCGGTATTACAGGTTATACATCAGTAGGAGGTCTCGGTGTTACAGGTTATACATCAGGGGGAAGTCACGGTGTTACAGGTTATACATCAGTAGGAGGTCTCGGTGTTACAGGTTATACATCAGGGGGAGGTCACGGTGTTACATGTTATACATCAGGGGGAGGTCTCGGTGTTACAGGTTATACATCAGGTCGAGGTCACGGTGTTATAGGTTATACATCAGGGGGAGGTCACGGTGTTACAGGTTATACATCAGGGGGATGTCTCGGTGTTACAGGTCATACATCAGGGGGAGGTCACGGTGTTACAGGTTATACATCAGTAGGAGGTCTCGGTGTTACAGGTTATACATCAGGGGAGGTCACGGTGTTACAGGTTATACATCAGGGGGAGGTCACGGTGTTACAGGTTATACATCAGGGGGAGGTCTCGGTGTTACAGGTTATACATCAGGGGGCGGTCTCGGTGTTACAGGTTATACATCAGGGGGAGGTCTTGGTGTTACAGGTTATACATCAGGGGGCGGTCTCGGTGTTACAGGTTATACATCAGGAGAGGTCTCGGTGTTAAAGGTTGTACATCAGTAGGAGGTCTCGGTGTTAGGTTGTACATCAGGGGGAGATCTCGGTGTTACAGGTTATACATCAGGAGGAGGTCACGGTGTTACAGGTTATACATCAGGAGAGGTCTCGGTGTTACAGGTTATACATCAGTAGGAGGTCTCGGTGTTAGGTTGTACATCAGGGGAGATCTCGGTGATACAGGTTATACATCAGGAGGAGGTCTCTGTGTTACAGGTTATACATCAAGGGGAGGTCTCGGTGTTACAGGTTATACAACAGGGGGCGTTCACGGTGTCACAGGTTTTACATCAGGAGGAGGTCACGGTGTTACAGGTTATACATCATGGGGAGGTCTCGGGGTTACAGGTTATATATCAGGGGGGGACGATCTCGGTGTTACATGTTATACATCAGGGGGCGTTCACGGTGTTACAGGTTATACATCAGGGGGAGGTCACGGTGTTACAGGTTATACATCAGGGGGATGCCTCGGTGTTACAGGTTATACATCACTAGGAGGTCTCGGTGTTACAGGTTATACATCAGGGGGAAGTCACGGTTTTACAGGTTATACATCAGTAGGAGGTCTCGGTGTTACAGGCTATACATCAGGGGGAGGTCACGGTGTTACAGGTTATACATCAGGGGGAGGTCTCGGTGTTACAGGTTATACATCAGGGGGAGGTCACGGTGTTACAGGTTATACATCAGGTGGATGTCTCGGTGTTACAGGTTATACGTCAGGGGGAGGTCACGGTGTTATAGGTTATACATCAGTAGGAGGTCTCGGTGTTACAGGTTATACATCAGTAGGAGCTCTCGGTGTTACAGGTTATACATCAGGGGGAGGTCTCGGTGTTACAGGTTATACATCAGGGGGAGGTCTCGGTGTTACAGGTTATACATCAGTAGGAGGTCTCGGTGTTACAGGTTATACATCAGGGGGAGGTCTCGGTGTTACAGGTTATACATCAGGGGGAGGTCTCGGTGTTACAGGTTATACATCAGGGGGAGGTCTCGGTGTTACAGGTTATACATCAGGGGCAAGTCTCGGTGTTACAGGTTATACATCAGGGGGAGATCTCGGTGTTACAGGTTATACATCATGAGGAGGTCTCGGTGTTACAGGTTATACACCAGGGGGAGGTCTCGGTGTTACAGGTTATACATCGGGGGAGGTCTCGGTGTTACAGGTTATACATCAGGGGCAAGTCTCGGTGTTACAGGTTATACATCAGGGGGAGATCTCGGTGTTACAGGTTATACATCATGGGGAGGTCTCGGTGTTACAGGTTATACATCAGGGGGAGGTCTCGGTGTTACAGGTTATACATCAGGGGGAGGTCTCGGTGTTACAGGTTATACATCAGGGGGAGGTCTCGGTGTTACAGGTTATACATCATGAGGAGGTCTCGGTGTTACAGGTTATACATCAGGGGGAGGTCTCGGTGTTACAGGTTATACATCAGGGGGAGGTCTCGGTGTTACAGGTTATACATCATGAGGAGGTCTCGGTGTTACAGGTTATACATCAGGGGGAGGTCTCGGTGTTACAGGTTATACATCAGGGGGAGATCTCGGTGTTACAGGTTATACATCAGTAGGAGATCTCGGTGTTACAGGTTATACATCATGAGGAGGTCTCGGTGTTACAGGTTATACATCAGGGGGAGGTCTCGGTGTTACAGGTTATACATCAGGCCGAGGTCTCGGTGTTACAGGTTATACATCAGGGGGAGGTCTCGGTGTTACAGGTTATACATCAGGGGAAGGTCTCGGTGTTACAGGTTATACATCAGGCCGAGGTCTCGGTGTTACAGGTTATACATCAGGCCGAGGTCTCGGTGTTACAGGTTATACATCATGAGGAGGTCTCGGTGTTACAGGTTATACATCAGGGGGAGGTCTCGGTGTTACAGGTTATACATCAGGGGGAGGTCTCGGTGTTACAGGTTATACATCAGGGGGAGATCTCGGTGTTACAGGTTATACATCAGTAGGAGATCTCGGTGTTAGGTTGTACATCAGGGGGAGGTCTCGGTGTTACAGGTTATCCATCAGGGGGAGGTCTCAGTGTTACAGGTTATACATCAGGGGGAGGTCTCGGTGTTACAGGTTATACATCATGGGGAGGTCTCGGTGTTTCAGGTTATCCATCAGGGGAGATCACGGTGTTAGAGGTTATACATCAGGGGGAGGTCTCGGTGTTTCAGGTTATACATCAGGGGGTGGTCTCAGTGTTACAGGTTATACATCATGGGGAGGTCTCAGTGTTTCAGGTTATCCATCAGGGGGTGGTCTCAGTGTTACAGGTTATACATCAGGGGGAGGTCTCGGTGTTACAGGTTATACATCATGGGGAGGTCTCGGTGTTTCAGCTTATCCATCAGGGGAGATCACGGTGTTACAGGTTATACATCAGGGGGAGGTCTCGGTGTTTCAGGTTATACATCAGGGGGTGGTCTCAGTGTTACAGGTTATACATCATGGGGAGGTCTCAGTGTTACAGGTTATACATCATGGGGAGGTCACGGTGTTACAGGTTATACATCATGAGGAGGTCTCGGTGTTACAGGTTATACATCAGGGGGAGGTCTCGGTGTTACAGGTTATACATCAGGGGGAGGTCTCGGTGTTACAGGTTATACATCAGGGGAAGGTCTCGGTGCTACAGGTTATACATCAGGGGAGATCTCGGTGTTACAGGTTATACATCATGGGGAGGTCTCGGTGTTACAGGTTATACATCAGGGGGAGGTCTCGGTGTTACAGGTTATACATCAGGGGAGATCTCGGTGTTACAGGTTATACATCATGGGGAGGTCTCGGTGTTACAGGTTATACATCAGGGGGAGGTCTCGGTGTTACAGGTTATACATCAGGGGGAGGTCTCGGTGTTACAGGTTATACATCAGGGGGAGATCACGGTGTTACAGGTTATACATCAGGGGGAGGTCTCGGTGTTACAGGTTATACATCAGGGGGAGGTCTCGGTGTTACAGGTTATACATCAGGGGGAGGTCTCGGTGTTACAGGTTATACATCAGGGGGAGGTCTCGGTGTTACAGGTTATACATCAGGGGGAAGTCTCGGTGTTACAGGTTATACATCATGAGGAGGTCTCGGTGTTACAGATTATACATCAGGGGGAGGTCTCGGTGTTACAGGTTATACATCATGAGGAGGTCTCGGTGTTACAGGTTATACATCAGGGGGAGGTCTCGGTGTTACAGGTTATACATCAGGCCGAGGTCTCGGTGTTACAGGTTATACATCATGAGGAGGTCTCGGTGTTACAGGTTATACATCAGGGGGAGGTCTCGGTGTTACAGGTTATACATCAGGGGGAGGTCTCGGTGTTACAGGTTATACATCAGGGGGAGATCTCGGTGTTACAGGTTATACATCAGTAGGAGATCTCGGTGTTAGGTTGTACATCAGGGGGAGGTCTCGGTGTTACAGGTTATCCATCAGGGGGAGGTCTCAGTGTTACAGGTTATACATCAGGGGGAGGTCTCGGTGTTACAGGTTATACATCATGGGGAGGTCTCGGTGTTTCAGGTTATCCATCAGGGGAGATCACGGTGTTACAGGTTATACATCAGGGGGAGGTCTCGGTGTTTCAGGTTATACATCAGGGGGTGGTCTCAGTATTACAGGTTATACATCATGGGGAGGTCTCAGTGTTTCAGGTTATCCATCAGGGGGTGGTCTCAGTGTTACAGGTTATACATCAGGGGGAGGTCTCGGTGTTACAGGTTATACATCCGGGCAAGTCTCGGTGTTACAGGTTATACATCAGGGGGAGGTCTCGGTGTTACAGGTTATACATCAGGAGGAGGTCTCGGTGTTACAGGTTATACATCAGGGGGACGTCTCGGTGTTACAGGTTATACATCAGGGGGAGGTCACGGTGTTACAGGTTATACATCAGGGAAAGTCTCGGTGTTACAGGTTATACATCAGGGGGATGTCTCGGTGTTACAGGTTATACATCAGGGGAAGTCTCGGTGTTACAGGTTATACATCAGGGGAAGTCTCGGTGTTACAGATTATACATCAGGGAGAGATATCGGTGTTACAGGTTATACATCAGTAGGAGGTATCGGTGTTACAGGTTATACATCAGGTGGAGGTCTCGGTGTTACAGGTTATACATCAGGGGGAGGTCTCGGTGTTACAGGTTATACATCAGGGGGCGGTCTCGGTGTTACAGGTTATACATCATGGGGAGGTTACGGTGTTATAGGTTATACATCAGGGGGGGTCTCGGTGTTACAGGTTATACATCAGGGGGAGGTCTCGGTGTTACAGGTTATACATCAGGGGGAGGTCTCGGGGTTACAGGTTATACATCAGGGGGAGGTCTCGGTGTTACAGGTTATACATCAGGGGAAGTCTCGGTGCTACAGGTTATACATCAGGGGGAGGTCTCGGTGTTACAGGTTATACATCAGGGGAGGTCTCGGTGTTACAGGTTATACATCAGGAGGAGATCTCGGTGTTACAGGTTATACATCAGGGAAAGTCTCGGTATTACAGGTTATACATCAGGGGGAGGTCTCGGTGTTACAGGTTATACATCAGGGGAAGTCTCGGTGCCACAGGTTATACATCAGGGGGAGGTCTCGGTGTTACAGGTTATACATCAGGGGGAGGTCTCGGTGTTACAGGTTATACATCAGGGGGATGTCTCGGTGTTACAGGTTATACATTAGGGGGATGCCTCGGTGTTACAGGTTATACATCAGTAGGAGGTATCGGTGTTACAGGTTATACATCAGGGGGATGTCTCGGTGTTACAGGTTATACATCAGATGGAGGTCTCGGTGCTCCAGGTTATACATCAGGGGGCGGTCTCGGTGTTACAGGTTATACATCATGGGGAGGTTACGGTGTTACAGGTTATACATCAGGGGAAGTCTCGGTGCTACAGGTTATACATCAGGGGGAGGTCTCGGTGTTACAGGTTATACATCAGGGGGAGGTCTCCGTGTTACAGGTTATACATCAGGGGGATGTCTCGGTGTTACAGGTTATACATCAGGGGGAGGTCTCGGTGTTACAGGTTATACATCAGGGGGAAGTATCGGTGTTACAGGTTATACATCAGGGGAAGTCTCGGTGCTACAGGTTATACATCAGGGGAAGTCTCGGTGTTACAGGTTATACATCAGGGGGAGATCTCGGTGTTACAGGTTATACATCAGGGAAAGTCTCGGTATTACAGGTTATACATCAGGGGGGGGGGTGCGGTGTTACAGGTTATACATCAGGGGGAGGTCTCGGTGTTACAGGTTATACATCCGGGCAAGTCTCGGTGTTACAAGTTATACATCAGGGGGAGGTCTCGGTGTTACAGGTTATACATCAGGGGGAGGTCTCGGTGTTACAGGTTATACATCAGGGGAAGTCTCGGTGTTACAGGTTGTACATCAGGTCAAGGTCTCGGTGTTACAGGTTATGCATCAGGGGGAGGTCTCGGTGTTACAGGTTATACATCAGGGGGAGGTCACGGTGTTATAGGTTATACATCAGGGGGAGGTATCGGTGTTACAGGTTATACATCCGGGCAAGTCTCGGTGTTACAGGTTATACATCAGGGGGAGGTCTCGGTGTTACAGGTCATACATCAGGGCCAGGTCTCGGCGTTACAGGTTATACATCCGGGCAAGTCTCGGTATTACAGGTTATACATCAGGGGGAGGTCTCGGTGTTACAGGTTATACATCAGGGGGAGGTCTCGGTGTTACAGGTTATACATCAGGGGGAGGTCTCGGTGTTACAGGTTATACATCAGGGGGGGGGGGTCTCGGTGTTACAGGTTATACATCAGGGGGAGGTCTCGGTGTTATAGGTTATACATCAGGGGGAGGTCACGGTGTTATAGGTTATACATCAGGGGGGGGGTCTCGGTGTTACAGGTTATACATCAGGGGGAGGTCTCGGTGTTTCAGGTTATACATCAGGGGGAGGTCTCGGTGTTACAGGTTATACATCAGGGGGAGGTCTCGGTGTTACAGGTTATACATCAGGGGGAGGTCTCGGTGTCACAGGTTATACATCATGGGGAGGTCACGGTGTTACAGGTTATACATCAGGGGGCGGTCTCGGTGTTACAGGTTATACATCAGGGGAAGTCTCGGTGTTACAGATTATACATCAGGGGGAGATCTCGGTGTTACAGGTTATACATCAGGGAAAGTCTCGGTATTACAGGTTATACATCAGGGGGAGGTCTCGGTGTTACAGGTTATACATCAGGGGAAGTCTCGGTGCTACAGGTTATACATCAGGGGGAGGTCTCGATGTTACAGGTTATACATCAGGGGGATGTCTCGGTGTTACAGGTTATACATCAGGGGGAGGTCTCGGTGTTACAGGTTATACATCAGGGGGAAGTCACGGTGTTACAGGTTATACATCAGTAGGAGGTCTCGGTGTTACAGGTTATATATCAGGGGGAGGTCACGGTGTTACATGTTATACATCAGGGGAAGGTCTCGGTGTTACAGGTTATACATCAGGTCGAGGTCACGGTGTTATAGGTTATACATCAGGGGGAGGTCACGGTTTTACAGGTTATACATCAGGGGGAGGTCTCGGTGTTACAGGTTATACACCATGGGGAGGTCACGGTGTAACAGGTTATACATCAGGAGAGGTCTCGGTGTTACAGGTTATACATCAGTAGGAGGTCTCGGTGTTAGGTTGTACATCAGAGGGACATCTCGGTGTTACAGGTTATACATCAGGAGGAGGTCTCGGTGTTACAGGTTATACATCAGGGGGAGGTCTCGGTGTTGCAGGTTATACATCAGGGGAGGTCTCGGTGTTACAGGTTACACATCAGTAGGAAATCTTGGTGTTAGGTTGTACATCAGGGGGAGGTCTCGATGTTACAGGTTATACATCAGGCCGAGGTCTCGGTGTTACAGGTTATACATCAGGGGGAGGTCTCGGTGTTACAGGTTATACATCAGGGGGCGTTCACGGTGTTACAGGTTATACATCAGGGGGAGGTCACGGTGTTACAGGTTATACATCAGGGATAGGTCTCGGTGTTAGGTTATACATCATGGGGAGGTCTCGGTGTTACAGGTTATACATCAGGGGAGGTCACGGTGTTACAGGTTATAAATCAGGGGGAGGTCACGGTGTTACAGGTTATACATCAGGGGAGGTCTCGGTGCTACAGGTTATACATCAGAGGGAGGTCTCGGTGTTACAGGTTATACACCAGGGGGAGATCACGGTGTTATAGGTTATACATCAGGGGGAGGTCACGGTGTTATAGGTTATACATCAGGGGGGGGGGGTCTCGGTGTTACAGGTTATACATCAGGGGGAGGTCACGGTGTTATAGGTTATACATCAGGGGGAGGTCACGGTGTTACAGGTTATATATCAGGGGAGGAGGGTCTCGGTGTTACAGGTTATACATCAGGGGGCGTTCACCGTGTTACAGGTTATACATCAGGGGGAGGTCACGGTGTTACAGGTTATACATCAGGGGGATGCCTCGGTGTTACAGGTTATACATCAGTAGGAGGTCTCGGTGTTACAGGTTATACATCAGGGGGAAGTCACGGTGTTACAGGTTATACATCAGTAGGAGGTCTCGGTGTTACAGGTTATACATCAGGGGGAGGTCACGGTGTTACATGTTATACATCAGGGGGAGGTCTCGGTGTTACAGGTTATACATCAGGTCGAGGTCACGGTGTTATAGGTTATACATCAGGGGGAGGTCACGGTGTTACAGGTTATACATCAGGGGGATGTCTCGGTGTTACAGGTCATACATCAGGGGGAGGTCACGGTGTTACAGGTTATACATCAGTAGGAGGTCTCGGTGTTACAGGTTATACATCAGGGGAGGTCACGGTGTTACAGGTTATACATCAGGGGGAGGTCACGGTGTTACAGGTTATACATCAGGGGGAGGTCTCGGTGTTACAGGTTATACATCAGGGGGCGGTCTCGGTGTTACAGGTTATACATCAGGGGGAGGTCTTGGTGTTACAGGTTATACATCAGGGGGCGGTCTCGGTGTTACAGGTTATACATCAGGAGAGGTCTCGGTGTTAAAGGTTGTACATCAGTAGGAGGTCTCGGTGTTAGGTTGTACATCAGGGGGAGATCTCGGTGTTACAGGTTATACATCAGGAGGAGGTCACGGTGTTACAGGTTATACATCAGGAGAGGTCTCGGTGTTACAGGTTATACATCAGTAGGAGGTCTCGGTGTTAGGTTGTACATCAGGGGAGATCTCGGTGATACAGGTTATACATCAGGAGGAGGTCTCTGTGTTACAGGTTATACATCAAGGGGAGGTCTCGGTGTTACAGGTTATACAACAGGGGGCGTTCACGGTGTCACAGGTTTTACATCAGGAGGAGGTCACGGTGTTACAGGTTATACATCATGGGGAGGTCTCGGGGTTACAGGTTATATATCAGGGGGGGACGATCTCGGTGTTACATGTTATACATCAGGGGGCGTTCACGGTGTTACAGGTTATACATCAGGGGGAGGTCACGGTGTTACAGGTTATACATCAGGGGGATGCCTCGGTGTTACAGGTTATACATCACTAGGAGGTCTCGGTGTTACAGGTTATACATCAGGGGGAAGTCACGGTGTTACAGGTTATACATCAGTAGGAGGTCTCGGTGTTACAGGCTATACATCAGGGGGAGGTCACGGTGTTACAGGTTATACATCAGGGGGAGGTCTCGGTGTTACAGGTTATACATCAGGGGGAGGTCACGGTGTTACAGGTTATACATCAGGTGGATGTCTCGGTGTTACAGGTTATACGTCAGGGGGAGGTCACGGTGTTATAGGTTATACATCAGTAGGAGGTCTCGGTGTTACAGGTTATACATCAGTAGGAGCTCTCGGTGTTACAGGTTATACATCAGGGGGAGGTCTCGGTGTTACAGGTTATACATCAGGGGGAGGTCTCGGTGTTACAGGTTATACATCAGTAGGAGGTCTCGGTGTTACAGGTTATACATCAGGGGGAGGTCTCGGTGTTACAGGTTATACATCAGGGGGAGGTCTCGGTGTTACAGGTTATACATCAGGGGGAGGTCTCGGTGTTACAGGTTATACATCAGGGGCAAGTCTCGGTGTTACAGGTTATACATCAGGGGGAGATCTCGGTGTTACAGGTTATACATCATGAGGAGGTCTCGGTGTTACAGGTTATACACCAGGGGGAGGTCTCGGTGTTACAGGTTATACATCGGGGGAGGTCTCGGTGTTACAGGTTATACATCAGGGGCAAGTCTCGGTGTTACAGGTTATACATCAGGGGGAGATCTCGGTGTTACAGGTTATACATCATGGGGAGGTCTCGGTGTTACAGGTTATACATCAGGGGGAGGTCTCGGTGTTACAGGTTATACATCAGGGGGAGGTCTCGGTGTTACAGGTTATACATCAGGGGGAGGTCTCGGTGTTACAGGTTATACATCATGAGGAGGTCTCGGTGTTACAGGTTATACATCAGGGGGAGGTCTCGGTGTTACAGGTTATACATCAGGGGGAGGTCTCGGTGTTACAGGTTATACATCATGAGGAGGTCTCGGTGTTACAGGTTATACATCAGGGGGAGGTCTCGGTGTTACAGGTTATACATCAGGGGGAGATCTCGGTGTTACAGGTTATACATCAGTAGGAGATCTCGGTGTTACAGGTTATACATCATGAGGAGGTCTCGGTGTTACAGGTTATACATCAGGGGGAGGTCTCGGTGTTACAGGTTATACATCAGGCCGAGGTCTCGGTGTTACAGGTTATACATCAGGGGGAGGTCTCGGTGTTACAGGTTATACATCAGGGGAAGGTCTCGGTGTTACAGGTTATACATCAGGCCGAGGTCTCGGTGTTACAGGTTATACATCAGGCCGAGGTCTCGGTGTTACAGGTTATACATCATGAGGAGGTCTCGGTGTTACAGGTTATACATCAGGGGGAGGTCTCGGTGTTACAGGTTATACATCAGGGGGAGGTCTCGGTGTTACAGGTTATACATCAGGGGGAGATCTCGGTGTTACAGGTTATACATCAGTAGGAGATCTCGGTGTTAGGTTGTACATCAGGGGGAGGTCTCGGTGTTACAGGTTATCCATCAGGGGGAGGTCTCAGTGTTACAGGTTATACATCAGGGGGAGGTCTCGGTGTTACAGGTTATACATCATGGGGAGGTCTCGGTGTTTCAGGTTATCCATCAGGGGAGATCACGGTGTTAGAGGTTATACATCAGGGGGAGGTCTCGGTGTTTCAGGTTATACATCAGGGGGTGGTCTCAGTGTTACAGGTTATACATCATGGGGAGGTCTCAGTGTTTCAGGTTATCCATCAGGGGGTGGTCTCAGTGTTACAGGTTATACATCAGGGGGAGGTCTCGGTGTTACAGGTTATACATCATGGGGAGGTCTCGGTGTTTCAGCTTATCCATCAGGGGAGATCACGGTGTTACAGGTTATACATCAGGGGGAGGTCTCGGTGTTTCAGGTTATACATCAGGGGGTGGTCTCAGTGTTACAGGTTATACATCATGGGGAGGTCTCAGTGTTACAGGTTATACATCATGGGGAGGTCACGGTGTTACAGGTTATACATCATGAGGAGGTCTCGGTGTTACAGGTTATACATCAGGGGGAGGTCTCGGTGTTACAGGTTATACATCAGGGGGAGGTCTCGGTGTTACAGGTTATACATCAGGGGAAGGTCTCGGTGCTACAGGTTATACATCAGGGGAGATCTCGGTGTTACAGGTTATACATCATGGGGAGGTCTCGGTGTTACAGGTTATACATCAGGGGGAGGTCTCGGTGTTACAGGTTATACATCAGGGGAGATCTCGGTGTTACAGGTTATACATCATGGGGAGGTCTCGGTGTTACAGGTTATACATCAGGGGGAGGTCTCGGTGTTACAGGTTATACATCAGGGGGAGGTCTCGGTGTTACAGGTTATACATCAGGGGGAGATCACGGTGTTACAGGTTATACATCAGGGGGAGGTCTCGGTGTTACAGGTTATACATCAGGGGGAGGTCTCGGTGTTACAGGTTATACATCAGGGGGAGGTCTCGGTGTTACAGGTTATACATCAGGGGGAGGTCTCGGTGTTACAGGTTATACATCAGGGGGAAGTCTCGGTGTTACAGGTTATACATCATGAGGAGGTCTCGGTGTTACAGATTATACATCAGGGGGAGGTCTCGGTGTTACAGGTTATACATCATGAGGAGGTCTCGGTGTTACAGGTTATACATCAGGGGGAGGTCTCGGTGTTACAGGTTATACATCAGGCCGAGGTCTCGGTGTTACAGGTTATACATCATGAGGAGGTCTCGGTGTTACAGGTTATACATCAGGGGGAGGTCTCGGTGTTACAGGTTATACATCAGGGGGAGGTCTCGGTGTTACAGGTTATACATCAGGGGGAGATCTCGGTGTTACAGGTTATACATCAGTAGGAGATCTCGGTGTTAGGTTGTACATCAGGGGGAGGTCTCGGTGTTACAGGTTATCCATCAGGGGGAGGTCTCAGTGTTACAGGTTATACATCAGGGGGAGGTCTCGGTGTTACAGGTTATACATCATGGGGAGGTCTCGGTGTTTCAGGTTATCCATCAGGGGAGATCACGGTGTTACAGGTTATACATCAGGGGGAGGTCTCGGTGTTTCAGGTTATACATCAGGGGGTGGTCTCAGTATTACAGGTTATACATCATGGGGAGGTCTCAGTGTTTCAGGTTATCCATCAGGGGGTGGTCTCAGTGTTACAGGTTATACATCAGGGGGAGGTCTCGGTGTTACAGGTTATACATCCGGGCAAGTCTCGGTGTTACAGGTTATACATCAGGGGGAGGTCTCGGTGTTACAGGTTATACATCAGGAGGAGGTCTCGGTGTTACAGGTTATACATCAGGGGGACGTCTCGGTGTTACAGGTTATACATCAGGGGGAGGTCACGGTGTTACAGGTTATACATCAGGGAAAGTCTCGGTGTTACAGGTTATACATCAGGGGGATGTCTCGGTGTTACAGGTTATACATCAGGGGAAGTCTCGGTGTTACAGGTTATACATCAGGGGAAGTCTCGGTGTTACAGATTATACATCAGGGAGAGATATCGGTGTTACAGGTTATACATCAGTAGGAGGTATCGGTGTTACAGGTTATACATCAGGTGGAGGTCTCGGTGTTACAGGTTATACATCAGGGGGAGGTCTCGGTGTTACAGGTTATACATCAGGGGGCGGTCTCGGTGTTACAGGTTATACATCATGGGGAGGTTACGGTGTTATAGGTTATACATCAGGGGGGGTCTCGGTGTTACAGGTTATACATCAGGGGGAGGTCTCGGTGTTACAGGTTATACATCAGGGGGAGGTCTCGGGGTTACAGGTTATACATCAGGGGGAGGTCTCGGTGTTACAGGTTATACATCAGGGGAAGTCTCGGTGCTACAGGTTATACATCAGGGGGAGGTCTCGGTGTTACAGGTTATACATCAGGGGAGGTCTCGGTGTTACAGGTTATACATCAGGAGGAGATCTCGGTGTTACAGGTTATACATCAGGGAAAGTCTCGGTATTACAGGTTATACATCAGGGGGAGGTCTCGGTGTTACAGGTTATACATCAGGGGAAGTCTCGGTGCCACAGGTTATACATCAGGGGGAGGTCTCGGTGTTACAGGTTATACATCAGGGGGAGGTCTCGGTGTTACAGGTTATACATCAGGGGGATGTCTCGGTGTTACAGGTTATACATTAGGGGGATGCCTCGGTGTTACAGGTTATACATCAGTAGGAGGTATCGGTGTTACAGGTTATACATCAGGGGGATGTCTCGGTGTTACAGGTTGTACATCAGATGGAGGTCTCGGTGCTCCAGGTTATACATCAGGGGGCGGTCTCGGTGTTACAGGTTATACATCATGGGGAGGTTACGGTGTTACAGGTTATACATCAGGGGAAGTCTCGGTGCTACAGGTTATACATCAGGGGGAGGTCTCGGTGTTACAGGTTATACATCAGGGGGAGGTCTCCGTGTTACAGGTTATACATCAGGGGGATGTCTCGGTGTTACAGGTTATACATCAGGGGGAGGTCTCGGTGTTACAGGTTATACATCAGGGGGAAGTATCGGTGTTACAGGTTATACATCAGGGGAAGTCTCGGTGCTACAGGTTATACATCAGGGGAAGTCTCGGTGTTACAGGTTATACATCAGGGGGAGATCTCGGTGTTACAGGTTATACATCAGGGAAAGTCTCGGTATTACAGGTTATACATCAGGGGGGGGGGTGCGGTGTTACAGGTTATACATCAGGGGGAGGTCTCGGTGTTACAGGTTATACATCCGGGCAAGTCTCGGTGTTACAAGTTATACATCAGGGGGAGGTCTCGGTGTTACAGGTTATACATCAGGGGGAGGTCTCGGTGTTACAGGTTATACATCAGGGGAAGTCTCGGTGTTACAGGTTGTACATCAGGTCAAGGTCTCGGTGTTACAGGTTATGCATCAGGGGGAGGTCTCGGTGTTACAGGTTATACATCAGGGGGAGGTCACGGTGTTATAGGTTATACATCAGGGGGAGGTATCGGTGTTACAGGTTATACATCCGGGCAAGTCTCGGTGTTACAGGTTATACATCAGGGGGAGGTCTCGGTGTTACAGGTCATACATCAGGGCCAGGTCTCGGCGTTACAGGTTATACATCCGGGCAAGTCTCGGTATTACAGGTTATACATCAGGGGGAGGTCTCGGTGTTACAGGTTATACATCAGGGGGAGGTCTCGGTGTTACAGGTTATACATCAGGGGGAGGTCTCGGTGTTACAGGTTATACATCAGGGGGGGGGGGTCTCGGTGTTACAGGTTATACATCAGGGGGAGGTCTCGGTGTTATAGGTTATACATCAGGGGGAGGTCACGGTGTTATAGGTTATACATCAGGGGGGGGGTCTCGGTGTTACAGGTTATACATCAGGGGGAGGTCTCGGTGTTTCAGGTTATACATCAGGGGGAGGTCTCGGTGTTACAGGTTATACATCAGGGGGAGGTCTCGGTGTTACAGGTTATACATCAGGGGGAGGTCTCGGTGTCACAGGTTATACATCATGGGGAGGTCACGGTGTTACAGGTTATACATCAGGGGGCGGTCTCGGTGTTACAGGTTATACATCAGGGGAAGTCTCGGTGTTACAGATTATACATCAGGGGGAGATCTCGGTGTTACAGGTTATACATCAGGGAAAGTCTCGGTATTACAGGTTATACATCAGGGGGAGGTCTCGGTGTTACAGGTTATACATCAGGGGAAGTCTCGGTGCTACAGGTTATACATCAGGGGGAGGTCTCGATGTTACAGGTTATACATCAGGGGGATGTCTCGGTGTTACAGGTTATACATCAGGGGGAGGTCTCGGTGTTACAGGTTATACATCAGGGGGAGGTCTCGGTGTTACAGGTTATACAACAGGGGGAGGTCTCGGTGTTACAGGTTATACATCAGGGGAAGTCTCGGTGTTACAGGTTATACATCAGGGGGAGGTCTCGGTGTTGCAGGTTATACATCGGGAGGAAGTCTCGGTGTTACAGGTTATACATCAGGGGGAGGTCACGGTGTTACAGGTTATACATCAGGGGGGGTTCACGGTGTTACAGGTTATGCATCAGCGGAAGTCTCGGTGTTACAGGTTATGCATCAGGGGGAGGTCTCGGTGTTGCAGGTTATACATCAGGGGGAGGTCTCGGTGTTACAGGTTATACATCAGGGGGAGGTCACGGTGTTATAGGTTATACATCAGGGGGGGGGTCTCGGTGTTACAGGTTATACATCAGGGGGAGGTCACGGTGTTATAGGTTATACATCAGGGTGGGGTCTCGGTGTTACAGGTTATACATCAGGGGGAGGTCTCGGTGTTACAGGTTATACATCAGGGGGAGGTCTTGGTGTTACAGGTTATACATCAGGGGGAGGTCTCGGTGTTGCAGGTTATACATCAGGGGGAAGTCTCGGTGTTGCAGGTTATACATCAGGGGGAGGTCTCGGTGTTGCAGGTTATACATCAGGGGGAAATCTCGGTGTTGCAGGTTATACATCAGGGGGAGGTCTCGGTGTTACAGGTTATACATCAGGGGGAGGTCTCGGTGTTACAGGTTATACATCAGTAGGAGGTCTCGGTGTTGCAGGTTATACATCAGGGGGAAGTCTCGGTGTTGCAGGTTATACATCAGGGGGAGTTCTCGGTGTTACAGGTTATACATCAGTAGGAGGTCTCGGTGTTACAGGTTATACATCAGGGGAGATCACGGTGTTACAGGTTATACATCATGGGGAGGTCACGGTGTTACAGGTTATACATCAGGAGGAGGTCTCGGTGTTACAGGTTATACATCAGTAGGAGGTCTCGGTGTTACAGGTTATACATCAGGGGGGGTCTCGGTGTTACAGGTTATACATCAGGGGGAAGTCTCGGTGTTACAGGTTATACATCAGTAGGAGGTCTCGGTGTTACAGGTTATACGTCAGGGGGAGGTCTCGGTGTTACGGGTTATACATCAGGGGGATGTCTCGGTGTTACAGGTTATACATCAGTAGGAGGTCTCGGTGTTACAGGTTATACATCAGGGGGAGGTCACGGTGTTACAGGTTATACATCATGGGGAGATCACGGTGTTACAGGTTATACATCATGGGGAGGTCACGGTGTTACAGGTTATACATCAGGGGGAGGTCTCGGTGTTACAGGTTATACATCAGGGGGAGGTCTCGGTGTTACAGGTTATACATCATGGGGAGGTCACGGTGTTACAGGTTATACATCAGGGGGAGGTCTCGGTGTTACAGGTTATACATCAGGGGGAGGTCTCGGTGTTACAGGTTATACATCAGGGGGAGGTCACGGTGTTACAGGTTATACATCAGGAGGAGGTCCCGGTGTTACAGGTTATACATCAGTAGGAGGTCTCGGTGTTGCAGGTTATACATCAGGGGGGGTCTCGGTGTTACAGGTTATACATCAGGGGGAAGTCTCGGTGTTGCAAGTTATACATCAGGAGAGGTCTCGGTGTTACAGGTTATACATCAGTAGGAGGTCTCGGTGTTACAGGTTATACATCAGGGGGAGATCACGGTGTTACAGGTTATACATCATGGGGAGGTCTCGGCGTTACAGGTTATACATCAGGGGAGGTCACGGTGTTACAGGTTATACATCAGGGGGAGGTCTCGGTGTTACAGGTTATACATCACGGGAGGTCTCGGTGTTATAGGTTATACATCAGGGGGGGTCTCGGTGTTACAGGTTATACATCAGGGGGAAGTCTCGGTGTTGCAGGTTATACATCAGGGGGAGGTCTCGGTGTTACAGGTTATACATCAGGGGCAAGTCTCGGTGTTACAGGTTATACATCAGGGGGAGATCTCGGTGTTACAGGTTATACATCATGAGGAGGTCTCGGTGTTACAGGTTATACACCAGGGGGAGGTCTCGGTGTTACAGGTTATACATCGGGGGAGGTCTCGGTGTTACAGGTTATACATCAGGGGCAAGTCTCGGTGTTACAGGTTATACATCAGGGGGAGATCTCGGTGTTACAGGTTATACATCATGGGGAGGTCTCGGTGTTACAGGTTATACATCAGGGGGAGGTCTCGGTGTTACAGGTTATACATCAGGGGGAGGTCTCGGTGTTACAGGTTATACATCAGGGGGAGGTCTCGGTGTTACAGGTTATACATCATGAGGAGGTCTCGGTGTTACAGGTTATACATCAGGGGGAGGTCTCGGTGTTACAGGTTATACATCAGGGGGAGGTCTCGGTGTTACAGGTTATACATCATGAGGAGGTCTCGGTGTTACAGGTTATACATCAGGGGGAGGTCTCGGTGTTACAGGTTATACATCAGGGGGAGATCTCGGTGTTACAGGTTATACATCAGTAGGAGATCTCGGTGTTACAGGTTATACATCATGAGGAGGTCTCGGTGTTACAGGTTATACATCAGGGGGAGGTCTCGGTGTTACAGGTTATACATCAGGCCGAGGTCTCGGTGTTACAGGTTATACATCAGGGGGAGGTCTCGGTGTTACAGGTTATACATCAGGGGAAGGTCTCGGTGTTACAGGTTATACATCAGGCCGAGGTCTCGGTGTTACAGGTTATACATCAGGCCGAGGTCTCGGTGTTACAGGTTATACATCATGAGGAGGTCTCGGTGTTACAGGTTATACATCAGGGGGAGGTCTCGGTGTTACAGGTTATACATCAGGGGGAGGTCTCGGTGTTACAGGTTATACATCAGGGGGAGATCTCGGTGTTACAGGTTATACATCAGTAGGAGATCTCGGTGTTAGGTTGTACATCAGGGGGAGGTCTCGGTGTTACAGGTTATCCATCAGGGGGAGGTCTCAGTGTTACAGGTTATACATCAGGGGGAGGTCTCGGTGTTACAGGTTATACATCATGGGGAGGTCTCGGTGTTTCAGGTTATCCATCAGGGGAGATCACGGTGTTAGAGGTTATACATCAGGGGGAGGTCTCGGTGTTTCAGGTTATACATCAGGGGGTGGTCTCAGTGTTACAGGTTATACATCATGGGGAGGTCTCAGTGTTTCAGGTTATCCATCAGGGGGTGGTCTCAGTGTTACAGGTTATACATCAGGGGGAGGTCTCGGTGTTACAGGTTATACATCATGGGGAGGTCTCGGTGTTTCAGCTTATCCATCAGGGGAGATCACGGTGTTACAGGTTATACATCAGGGGGAGGTCTCGGTGTTTCAGGTTATACATCAGGGGGTGGTCTCAGTGTTACAGGTTATACATCATGGGGAGGTCTCAGTGTTACAGGTTATACATCATGGGGAGGTCACGGTGTTACAGGTTATACATCATGAGGAGGTCTCGGTGTTACAGGTTATACATCAGGGGGAGGTCTCGGTGTTACAGGTTATACATCAGGGGGAGGTCTCGGTGTTACAGGTTATACATCAGGGGAAGGTCTCGGTGCTACAGGTTATACATCAGGGGAGATCTCGGTGTTACAGGTTATACATCATGGGGAGGTCTCGGTGTTACAGGTTATACATCAGGGGGAGGTCTCGGTGTTACAGGTTATACATCAGGGGAGATCTCGGTGTTACAGGTTATACATCATGGGGAGGTCTCGGTGTTACAGGTTATACATCAGGGGGAGGTCTCGGTGTTACAGGTTATACATCAGGGGGAGGTCTCGGTGTTACAGGTTATACATCAGGGGGAGATCACGGTGTTACAGGTTATACATCAGGGGGAGGTCTCGGTGTTACAGGTTATACATCAGGGGGAGGTCTCGGTGTTACAGGTTATACATCAGGGGGAGGTCTCGGTGTTACAGGTTATACATCAGGGGGAGGTCTCGGTGTTACAGGTTATACATCAGGGGGAAGTCTCGGTGTTACAGGTTATACATCATGAGGAGGTCTCGGTGTTACAGATTATACATCAGGGGGAGGTCTCGGTGTTACAGGTTATACATCATGAGGAGGTCTCGGTGTTACAGGTTATACATCAGGGGGAGGTCTCGGTGTTACAGGTTATACATCAGGCCGAGGTCTCGGTGTTACAGGTTATACATCATGAGGAGGTCTCGGTGTTACAGGTTATACATCAGGGGGAGGTCTCGGTGTTACAGGTTATACATCAGGGGGAGGTCTCGGTGTTACAGGTTATACATCAGGGGGAGATCTCGGTGTTACAGGTTATACATCAGTAGGAGATCTCGGTGTTAGGTTGTACATCAGGGGGAGGTCTCGGTGTTACAGGTTATCCATCAGGGGGAGGTCTCAGTGTTACAGGTTATACATCAGGGGGAGGTCTCGGTGTTACAGGTTATACATCATGGGGAGGTCTCGGTGTTTCAGGTTATCCATCAGGGGAGATCACGGTGTTACAGGTTATACATCAGGGGGAGGTCTCGGTGTTTCAGGTTATACATCAGGGGGTGGTCTCAGTATTACAGGTTATACATCATGGGGAGGTCTCAGTGTTTCAGGTTATCCATCAGGGGGTGGTCTCAGTGTTACAGGTTATACATCAGGGGGAGGTCTCGGTGTTACAGGTTATACATCCGGGCAAGTCTCGGTGTTACAGGTTATACATCAGGGGGAGGTCTCGGTGTTACAGGTTATACATCAGGAGGAGGTCTCGGTGTTACAGGTTATACATCAGGGGGACGTCTCGGTGTTACAGGTTATACATCAGGGGGAGGTCACGGTGTTACAGGTTATACATCAGGGAAAGTCTCGGTGTTACAGGTTATACATCAGGGGGATGTCTCGGTGTTACAGGTTATACATCAGGGGAAGTCTCGGTGTTACAGGTTATACATCAGGGGAAGTCTCGGTGTTACAGATTATACATCAGGGAGAGATATCGGTGTTACAGGTTATACATCAGTAGGAGGTATCGGTGTTACAGGTTATACATCAGGTGGAGGTCTCGGTGTTACAGGTTATACATCAGGGGGAGGTCTCGGTGTTACAGGTTATACATCAGGGGGCGGTCTCGGTGTTACAGGTTATACATCATGGGGAGGTTACGGTGTTATAGGTTATACATCAGGGGGGGTCTCGGTGTTACAGGTTATACATCAGGGGGAGGTCTCGGTGTTACAGGTTATACATCAGGGGGAGGTCTCGGGGTTACAGGTTATACATCAGGGGGAGGTCTCGGTGTTACAGGTTATACATCAGGGGAAGTCTCGGTGCTACAGGTTATACATCAGGGGGAGGTCTCGGTGTTACAGGTTATACATCAGGGGAGGTCTCGGTGTTACAGGTTATACATCAGGAGGAGATCTCGGTGTTACAGGTTATACATCAGGGAAAGTCTCGGTATTACAGGTTATACATCAGGGGGAGGTCTCGGTGTTACAGGTTATACATCAGGGGAAGTCTCGGTGCCACAGGTTATACATCAGGGGGAGGTCTCGGTGTTACAGGTTATACATCAGGGGGAGGTCTCGGTGTTACAGGTTATACATCAGGGGGATGTCTCGGTGTTACAGGTTATACATTAGGGGGATGCCTCGGTGTTACAGGTTATACATCAGTAGGAGGTATCGGTGTTACAGGTTATACATCAGGGGGATGTCTCGGTGTTACAGGTTGTACATCAGATGGAGGTCTCGGTGCTCCAGGTTATACATCAGGGGGCGGTCTCGGTGTTACAGGTTATACATCATGGGGAGGTTACGGTGTTACAGGTTATACATCAGGGGAAGTCTCGGTGCTACAGGTTATACATCAGGGGGAGGTCTCGGTGTTACAGGTTATACATCAGGGGGAGGTCTCCGTGTTACAGGTTATACATCAGGGGGATGTCTCGGTGTTACAGGTTATACATCAGGGGGAGGTCTCGGTGTTACAGGTTATACATCAGGGGGAAGTATCGGTGTTACAGGTTATACATCAGGGGAAGTCTCGGTGCTACAGGTTATACATCAGGGGAAGTCTCGGTGTTACAGGTTATACATCAGGGGGAGATCTCGGTGTTACAGGTTATACATCAGGGAAAGTCTCGGTATTACAGGTTATACATCAGGGGGGGGGGTGCGGTGTTACAGGTTATACATCAGGGGGAGGTCTCGGTGTTACAGGTTATACATCCGGGCAAGTCTCGGTGTTACAAGTTATACATCAGGGGGAGGTCTCGGTGTTACAGGTTATACATCAGGGGGAGGTCTCGGTGTTACAGGTTATACATCAGGGGAAGTCTCGGTGTTACAGGTTGTACATCAGGTCAAGGTCTCGGTGTTACAGGTTATGCATCAGGGGGAGGTCTCGGTGTTACAGGTTATACATCAGGGGGAGGTCACGGTGTTATAGGTTATACATCAGGGGGAGGTATCGGTGTTACAGGTTATACATCCGGGCAAGTCTCGGTGTTACAGGTTATACATCAGGGGGAGGTCTCGGTGTTACAGGTCATACATCAGGGCCAGGTCTCGGCGTTACAGGTTATACATCCGGGCAAGTCTCGGTATTACAGGTTATACATCAGGGGGAGGTCTCGGTGTTACAGGTTATACATCAGGGGGAGGTCTCGGTGTTACAGGTTATACATCAGGGGGAGGTCTCGGTGTTACAGGTTATACATCAGGGGGGGGGGGTCTCGGTGTTACAGGTTATACATCAGGGGGAGGTCTCGGTGTTATAGGTTATACATCAGGGGGAGGTCACGGTGTTATAGGTTATACATCAGGGGGGGGGTCTCGGTGTTACAGGTTATACATCAGGGGGAGGTCTCGGTGTTTCAGGTTATACATCAGGGGGAGGTCTCGGTGTTACAGGTTATACATCAGGGGGAGGTCTCGGTGTTACAGGTTATACATCAGGGGGAGGTCTCGGTGTCACAGGTTATACATCATGGGGAGGTCACGGTGTTACAGGTTATACATCAGGGGGCGGTCTCGGTGTTACAGGTTATACATCAGGGGAAGTCTCGGTGTTACAGATTATACATCAGGGGGAGATCTCGGTGTTACAGGTTATACATCAGGGAAAGTCTCGGTATTACAGGTTATACATCAGGGGGAGGTCTCGGTGTTACAGGTTATACATCAGGGGAAGTCTCGGTGCTACAGGTTATACATCAGGGGGAGGTCTCGATGTTACAGGTTATACATCAGGGGGATGTCTCGGTGTTACAGGTTATACATCAGGGGGAGGTCTCGGTGTTACAGGTTATACATCAGGGGGAGGTCTCGGTGTTACAGGTTATACAACAGGGGGAGGTCTCGGTGTTACAGGTTATACATCAGGGGAAGTCTCGGTGTTACAGGTTATACATCAGGGGGAGGTCTCGGTGTTGCAGGTTATACATCGGGAGGAAGTCTCGGTGTTACAGGTTATACATCAGGGGGAGGTCACGGTGTTACAGGTTATACATCAGGGGGGGTTCACGGTGTTACAGGTTATGCATCAGCGGAAGTCTCGGTGTTACAGGTTATGCATCAGGGGGAGGTCTCGGTGTTGCAGGTTATACATCAGGGGGAGGTCTCGGTGTTACAGGTTATACATCAGGGGGAGGTCACGGTGTTATAGGTTATACATCAGGGGGGGGGTCTCGGTGTTACAGGTTATACATCAGGGGGAGGTCACGGTGTTATAGGTTATACATCAGGGTGGGGTCTCGGTGTTACAGGTTATACATCAGGGGGAGGTCTCGGTGTTACAGGTTATACATCAGGGGGAGGTCTTGGTGTTACAGGTTATACATCAGGGGGAGGTCTCGGTGTTGCAGGTTATACATCAGGGGGAAGTCTCGGTGTTGCAGGTTATACATCAGGGGGAGGTCTCGGTGTTGCAGGTTATACATCAGGGGGAAATCTCGGTGTTGCAGGTTATACATCAGGGGGAGGTCTCGGTGTTACAGGTTATACATCAGGGGGAGGTCTCGGTGTTACAGGTTATACATCAGTAGGAGGTCTCGGTGTTGCAGGTTATACATCAGGGGGAAGTCTCGGTGTTGCAGGTTATACATCAGGGGGAGTTCTCGGTGTTACAGGTTATACATCAGTAGGAGGTCTCGGTGTTACAGGTTATACATCAGGGGAGATCACGGTGTTACAGGTTATACATCATGGGGAGGTCACGGTGTTACAGGTTATACATCAGGAGGAGGTCTCGGTGTTACAGGTTATACATCAGTAGGAGGTCTCGGTGTTACAGGTTATACATCAGGGGGGGTCTCGGTGTTACAGGTTATACATCAGGGGGAAGTCTCGGTGTTACAGGTTATACATCAGTAGGAGGTCTCGGTGTTACAGGTTATACGTCAGGGGGAGGTCTCGGTGTTACGGGTTATACATCAGGGGGATGTCTCGGTGTTACAGGTTATACATCAGTAGGAGGTCTCGGTGTTACAGGTTATACATCAGGGGGAGGTCACGGTGTTACAGGTTATACATCATGGGGAGATCACGGTGTTACAGGTTATACATCATGGGGAGGTCACGGTGTTACAGGTTATACATCAGGGGGAGGTCTCGGTGTTACAGGTTATACATCAGGGGGAGGTCTCGGTGTTACAGGTTATACATCATGGGGAGGTCACGGTGTTACAGGTTATACATCAGGGGGAGGTCTCGGTGTTACAGGTTATACATCAGGGGGAGGTCTCGGTGTTACAGGTTATACATCAGGGGGAGGTCACGGTGTTACAGGTTATACATCAGGAGGAGGTCCCGGTGTTACAGGTTATACATCAGTAGGAGGTCTCGGTGTTGCAGGTTATACATCAGGGGGGGTCTCGGTGTTACAGGTTATACATCAGGGGGAAGTCTCGGTGTTGCAGGTTATACATCAGGAGAGGTCTCGGTGTTACAGGTTATACATCAGTAGGAGGTCTCGGTGTTACAGGTTATACATCAGGGGGAGATCACGGTGTTACAGGTTATACATCATGGGGAGGTCTCGGCGTTACAGGTTATACATCAGGGGAGGTCACGGTGTTACAGGTTATACATCAGGGGGAGGTCTCGGTGTTACAGGTTATACATCACGGGAGGTCTCGGTGTTATAGGTTATACATCAGGGGGGGTCTCGGTGTTACAGGTTATACATCAGGGGGAAGTCTCGGTGTTGCAGGTTATACATCAGGGGGAGGTCTCGGTGTTACAGGTTATACATCAGGGGGAGGTCTCGGTGTTACAGGTTATACATCAGGGGGAGGTCTCGGTGTTACAGGTTATACATCAGGGGGAGGTCTCGGTGTTACAGGTTATACGTCAGGGGGAGGTCTCGGTGTTACAGGTTATACATCAGGGGGAGGTCTCGGTGTTACAGGTTATACATCAGGTGGAGGTCTCGGTGTTACAGGCTATACATCAGGGGGAAGTCTCGGTGTTACAGGTTATACATCAGGGGAGGTCTCGGTGTTATAGGTTATACATCAGGGGGAGGTCTCGGTGTTACAGGTTATACATCAGGGGGAGGTCTCGGTGTTACAGGTTATACATCAGGAGGAGGTCTCGGTGTTACAGGTTATACATCAGGGGGGGTCTCGGTGTTACAGGTTATACATCAGGGGGAGGTCTAGCGGTTACAGGTTATACATCAGGGGGAGGTCTAGCGGTTACAGGTTATACATCAGGGGGAGGTCTAGCGGTTACATGTTATACATCAGGGGAAGTCTCGGTGTTACAGGTTATACATCAGGGGAAGTCTCGGTGTTACAGGTTATACATTAGGGGAAGTCTCGGTGTTACAGGTTATACATCGGGGGGAGGTCTCGGTGATAGGTTGTACATCAGGGGGAGGTTTCGGTGTTACAGGATATACATCAGGCCGAGGTCTCGGTGTTACAGGTTATACATCAGGGGGAGGTCTCGGTGTTACAAGTTATACATCAGGGGGAGGTCTCGGTGTTACAGGTTATACATCAGGGGGAGGTCTCGGTGTTACAGGTTATACATCAGGGGAAGTCTCGGTGTTAGGTTATACATCAGGGGAGATCTCGGTGTTACAGGTTATACATCATGGGGAGGTCTCGGGGTTACAGGTTATACATCAGGGGGAGGTCTCGGTGTTACAGGTTATACATCAGGGGGAGGTCTCGGTGTTACAGGATATACATCAGGGGAGGTCTCGGTGTTAGGTTATACATCAGGGGAGATCTCGGTGTTACAGGTTATACATCATGGGGAGGTCTCGGGGTTACAGGTTATACATCAGGGGGAGGTCTCGGTGTTACAGGTTATACATCAGGGGGAGGTCTCGGTGTTACAGGATATACATCAGGGGAGGTCTCGGTGTTAGGTTATACATCAGGGGAGATCTCGGTGTTACAGGTTATACATCATGGGGAGGTCTCGGGGTTACAGGTTATACATCAGGGGGAGGTCTCGGTGTTACAGGTTATACATCAGGGGGAGGTCTCGGTGTTACAGGATATACATCAGGGGAGGTCTCGGTGTTAGGTTATACATCAGGGGAGATCTCGGTGTTACAGGTTATACATCAGGAGAGGTCTCGGTGTTACAGGTTATACATCAGGATGAGGTCTCGGTGTTACAGGTTATACATCAGGGGAAGTCTCGGTGTTAGGTTATACATCAGGGGAGATCTCGGTGTTACAGGTTATACATTAGGGGGAGGTCTCGGGGTTACAGGTTATACATCAGGGGGAGGTCTCGGTGTTACAGGTTATACATCAGGGGGAGGTCTCGGTGTTACAGGATATACATCAGGGGAGGTATCGGTGTTAGGTTATACATCAGGGGAGATCTCGGTGTTACAGGTTATACATCAGGGGGAGGTCTCGGTGTTACAGGTTATACATCAGGGGGAGGTCTCGGTGTTACAGGTTATACATCAGGGGGAGGTCTCGGTGTTACAGGATATACATCATGGGAAGTCTCGGTGTTACAGGTTATACATCAGGGGGAGGTCTCGGTGTTACAGGTTATACATCAGGGGGAGGTCTCGGTGTTAGGTTATACATCAGGGGAGATCTCGGTGTTACAGGTTATACATCAGGGGGAGGTCACGGTGTTACAGGTTATACATCAGGGGGAGGTCTCGGGGTTACAGGTTATACATCAGGGGGAAGTCTCGGTGTGACAGGTTATACATCAGGGGAGATCACGGTGTTACAGGTTATACATCATGGGGAGGTCTCGGTGTTACAGGTTATACATCAGGGGGAGGTCTCGGTGTTACAGGATATACATCAGGGGGAGGTCACGGTGTTACAGGTTATACATCAGGGGGAGGTCTCGGTGCTACAGGTTATACATCAGGGGGAGGTCCCGGTGTTACAGGATATACATCATGGGGAGGTCTCGGTGTGACAGGTTATACATCAGGGGGAGGTCTCGGTGTTACAGGTTATACATCATGAGGAGGTCTCGGTGTTACAGGTTATACATCAGGGGGAGGTCTCGGTGTTACAGGTTATACATCAGGGGGAGGTCTCGGTGTTACAGGTTATACATCAGGGGGAGGTCTCGGTGCTACAGGTTATACATCATGGGGAGGTCTCGGTGCTACAGGTTATACATCATGGGGAGGTCACGGTGTTACAGGTTATACATCAGGGGAGGTCTCGGTGTTACAGGTTATACATCATGAGGAGGTCTCGGTGCTACAGGTTATACATCATGGGGAGGTCTCGGTGTTAGGTTATACATCAGGGGAGATCACGGTGTTACAGGTTATACATCAGGGGGAGGTCTCGGTGCTACAGGTTATACATCATGGGGAGGTCTCGGTGCTACAGGTTATACATCATGGGGAGGTCTCGGTGTTAGGTTATACATCAGGGGAGATCACGGTGTTACAGGTTATACATCAGGGGGAGGTCTCGGTGTTACAGGTTATACATCAGGGGGAGGTCTCGGTGTTAGGTTATACATCATGGGGAGGTCTCGGTGTTACAGGTTATACATCAGGGGGAAGTCTCGGTGTTACAGGATATACATCAGGGGAGGTCTCGGTGTTAGGTTATACATCAGGGGAGATCTCGGTGTTACAGGTTATACATCAGGGGGAGGTCTCGGTGTTACAGGTTATACATCATGGGGAGGTCTCGGTGCTACAGGTTATACATCAGGGGGAGGTCTCGGTGCTACAGGTTATACATCAGGGGGAGGTCTCGGTGTTAGGTTATACATCAGGGGAGATCACGGTGTTACAGGTTATACATCAGGGGGAGGTCTCGGTGTTACAGGTTATACATCAGGGGGAGGTCTCGGTGTTACAGGTTATACATCAGGGGAGGTCTCGGTGTTACAGGTTATACATCAGGGGGAGGTCTCGGTGTTACAGGTTATACATCAGGGGACATCACGGTGTTACAGGTTATACATCAGGGGAGGTCTCGGTGTTACAGGTTATACATCAGGGGAGGTCTCGGTGTTACAGGTTATACATCATGAGGAGGTCTCGGTGTTACAGGTTATACATCATGGGGAGGTCTCGGTGTTACAGGTTATACATCAGGGGGAGGTCTCGGTGTTACAGGATATACATCAGGGGAGGTCTCGGTGTTAGGTTATACATCAGGGGAGATCTCGGTGTTACAGGATATACATCATGGGGAGGTCTCGGTGTTACAGGTTATACATCAGGGGGAGGTCACGGTGTTACAGGTTATACATCAGGGGAGGTCTCGGTGTTACAGGATATACATCAGGGGAGGTCTCGGGGTTACAGGATATACATCAGGGGAAGTCTCGGTGTTACAGGTTATACATCAGGGGGAGGTCTCGGGGTTACAGGTTATACATCAGGGGGAGGTCTCGGTGTTACAGGTTATACATCAGGGGGAGGTCTCGGTGTTACAGGATATACATCAGGGGAGGTATCGGTGTTAGGTTATACATCAGGGGAGATCTCGGTGTTACAGGTTATACATCAGGGGAGGTCTCGGTGTTACAGGTTATACATCAGGGGGAGGTCTCGGTGTTACAGGTTATACATCAGGGGGAGGTCTCGGTGTTACAGGTTATACATCAGGGGGAGGTCTCGGTGTTACAGGATATACATCAGGGGGAGGTCTCGGTGTGACAGGTTATACATCAGGGGGAGGTCTCGGTGTTACAGGTTATACATCAGGGGGAGGTCTCGGTGTTACAGGTTATACATCAGGGGGAGGTCTCAGTGTTACAGGTTATACATCAGGGGGAGGTCTCGGTGCTACAGGTTATACATCAGGGGGAGGTCTCGGTGTTACAGGTTATACATCAGGGGGAGGTCTCGGTGTTACAGGTTATACATCAGGGGAGGTCTCGGTGTTACAGGTTATACATCATAGGGAGGTCTCGGTGTGACAGGTTATACATCAGGGGAAGTCTCGGTGTTACAGGTTATACATCAGGGGAGGTCTCGGTGTTACAGGTTATACATCAGGGGGAGGTCTCGGTGTTACAGGTTATACATCAGGGGAGGTCTCGGTGTTACAGGTTATACATCAGGGGGAGGTCTCGGTGTTACAGGTTATACATCAGGGGGAGGTCTCGGTGTTACAGGTTATACATCAGGGGGAGGTCTCGGTGTTACAGGTTATACATCAGGGGGAGGTCTCGGTGCTACAGGTTATACATCAGGGGGAGGTCTCGGTGTTACAGGTTATACATCAGGGGGAGGTCTCGGTGTTACAGGTTATACATCAGGGGAAGGTCTCGGTGTTACAGGATATACATCAGTAGGAGGTCTCGGTGTTACAGGTTATACATCAGGGGAGGTCTCGGTGTTACAGGTTATACATCAGGGGGAGGTCTCGGTGTTACAGGTTATACATCAGGGGAGGTCTCGGTGTTACAGGTAATACATCAGGGGGCGGTCTCGGTGTTACAGGTTATACATCAGGGGGAGATCACGGTGTTACAGGTTATACATCATGGGGAGGTCACGGTGTTACAGGTTATACATCAGTGGGAGGTCTCGGTGTTACAGGTTATACATCAGGCCGAGGTCTCGGTGTGACAGGTTATACATCAGGGGGAGATCACGGTGTTACAGGTTATACATCAGGGGGAGGTCTCGGTGTTACAGGTTATACATCAGGGGGAGGTCTCGGTGTTACAGGATATACATCAGGGGGAGGTCTCGGTGTGACAGGTTATACATCAGGGGGAGGTCTCGGTGTGACAGGTTATACATCAGGAGGAGGTCTCCGTGTTACAGGTTATACATCAGGGAAATCACGGTGTTACAGGTTATACATCACGGGGAGGTCTCGGTGTTACAGGTTATACATCAGGGGGAGGTCTCGGTGTTACCGGTTATACATCAGGGGAGGTCTCGGTGTTACAGGTTATACATCAGGGGGAGGTCTCGGTGTTACAGGTTATACATCAGGGGAGGTCTCGGTGTTAGGTTATACATCAGGGGGCGGTCTCGGTGTTACAGGTTATACATCAGGGGGAGGTCTCGGTGTTACAGGTTATACATCAGGGGAGGTCTCGGTGTTACAGGTTATACATCAGGGGAGGTCACGGTGTTACAGGTTATACATCAGGGGGAGATCACGGTGTTACAGGTTATACATCATGGGGAGGTCACGGTGTTACAGGTTATACATCAGGGGGAGGTCTCGGTGTTACAGGTTATACATCAGGCCGAGGTCTCGGTGTGACAGGTTATACATCAGGGGGAGATCACGGTGTTACAGGTTATACATCAGGGGGAGGTCTCGGTGTTACAGGTTATACATCATGGGGAGGTCTCGGTGTTACAGGATATACATCAGGGGGAGGTCTCGGTGTGACAGGTTATACATCAGGGGGAGGTCTCGGTGTTACAGGTTATACATCATGGGGAGATCTCGGTGTTACAGGTTATACATCAGGGGGAGGTCTCGGTGTTACAGGATATACATCAGGGGGAGGTCTCGGTGTTACAGGTTATACATCAGGGGGAGGTCTCGGTGTTACAGGTTATACATCAGGGGGAGGTCTCGGTGTGACAGGTTATACATCAGGGGAGATCACGGTGTTACAGGTTATACATCAGGGGAGGTCACGGTGTTACAGGTTATACATCATGGGGAGGTCTCGGTGTTACAGGTTATACATCATGGGGAGGTCTCGGTGTTACAGGTTATACATCAGGGGGAGGTCTCGGTGTTACAGGTTATGCATCAGGGGGAGGTCTCGGTGTTACAGGTTATACATCAGGGGGAGGTATCGGTGCTACAGGTTATACATCATGGGGAGGTCTCGGTGTTACAGGTTATACATCAGGGGAGATCACGGTGTTACAGGTTATACATCAGGGGAGGTCTCGGTGTTACAGGTTATACATCAGGGGGAGGTCTCGGTGCTACAGGTTATACATCATGGGGAGGTCTCGGTGTTACAGGTTATACATCAGGGGGAGGTCTCGGTGTTACAGGTTATACATCAGGGGGAGGTCTCGGTGCTACAGGTTATACATCAGGGGGAGGTCTCGGTGTTACAGGTTATACATCAGGGGGAGGTCTCGGTGTTACAGGTTATACATCAGGGGGAGGTCTCGGTGTTACAGGTTATACATCAGGGGGAGGTCTCGGTGCTACAGGTTATACATCATGGGGAGGTCTCGGTGTTACAGGTTATACATCAGGGGGAGGTCTCGGTGTTACAGGATATACATCAGGGGGAGGTCTCGGTGTTACAGGTTATACATCAGTAGGAGGTCTCGGTGTTATAGGTTATACATCATGGGGAGGTCACGGTGTTACAGGTTATACATCAGGGGGAGGTCTCGGTGTTACAGGTTATACATCAGGGGGAGGTCACGGTTTTACAGGTTATACATCAGGGGAGGTCTCGGTGTTACAGGATATACATCAGGGGAGGTCTCGGGGTTACAGGATATACATCAGGGGAAGTCTCGGTGTTACAGATTACACATCAGGGGGAGGTCTCGGTGTTACAGGATATACATCAGGGGAGGTCTCGGTGTTACAGGATATACATCAGGGGAGGTCTCGGTGTTAGGTTATACATCAGGAGGAGGTCTCGGTGTTACAGGTTATACATCAGGCCGAGGTCTCGGGGTTACAGGTTATACATCAGGGGGAGGTCTCGGTGTTACAGGTTATACATCAGGGGGAGGTCTCGGGGTTACAGGATATACATCAGGGGAAGTCTCGGTGTTACAGATTACACATCAGGGGGAGGTCTCGGTGTTACAGATTACACATCAGAGGGAGGTCTGACATGGGCGGGATGGAAGCGGGGATGGAAGGCACCACTTGTGATGGACAACTAGACTGGCGAGGTGACAGGTTATCACGCCAAGCTCTCTACTTCATATCGCCCACCTCTCATCGCAACCAGCAACGGCTCCATTGAACTTAACCGGACATGGAAATGGGTCAGAGATCATGGTGATTAATCGAGCAATCTAATTAAGACCCAAATCAATGTTGAAGTGTAAATATCACTTCATATGGTGGTAAGAGGGCAGGGGCACAGATTGCCGTGAGGGTTGATGCTCGCGTGGTCGGTCAGAGGTTTGTCTCAATTAACAGCCGTCGCCAGGATGTCACCCGCCTCCTGGGGCGCCATCTTGGCGCATGCGCATTGACGTATTCGCGCTGTCGACAGCTCGCGCGCCACGCTTCACGACAACAACCAATCTTACATCACGGCCGACCGTCTGGGGTCTTACTGAGGACAGGACCTCGTGACCGGTCATCGGGGGGGGGGGCGGGGGTTACGGGGGGGCGGGGTGTAAGGGGGGGGGGGTAAGGGGAGGGGCAGCCAGGAAGGCGGGGTGGGAGAGGGAGGGGTAAGGGGGGTGGGAGATGGGAGTGGGGGGTAAGGTGGGGTAAGGGGGTGGGAGCAGCCAGGTAGGCGGGGTGGGAAAGGGAGCGGTAAGCGGGGTGGGAGATGGGGGGGGGGGGTAAGCGGGGGCAGCCAGGAAGGCGGGGTGGGAGAGGTGGGGGTGCAAGAAGGCGTAGAGGGGGAGGTGGGGGGGTCAACCAGCCAGCGCCCAAAGTCACGGGCCAGATGGCCCAGAACACACAGCGTCCGTCAACTGCCAGTTATTGCGGCGGTCCGGGGACAGCCTCCCGCCTGATGGTGCCCCCCCCCCCACCCCCCGCCTCATCTCGCCTCGCCTCGCCTCGCCCCTATAAACACGTGACCGGCGCGGCAGGCGGCGGCGTTTAATTTCCGTGTCCACACCGAGTGTCGGAATGATGATGGCTGTCGGTAATGGTCAGTAGAACCATTTCACTCCCTCCGCGCCTCAATAACCACTTCCTCGGCCAGTTTGGGCCAACATTGATCACCCTGAGCGACATGGGCGTCCAATCAATGCTACAACACGGCGTCCTGTATGGGTATCACTCCACTCCAGTCTCGCTGAAGTCACGCCGCCAGGTATAACCCCTGCGAGATTACGCGGTACCGCCTCCGGATCGTATCCCTGTATGAATCCAGACGTAGTGCACATCATGGATATATAGGAACGGCTTGAGTTCCAGGATTTCGCAGAACCACTGACTGAACTCCTGATTGGAGGTGCTCCAGAACTCCTGCCAGCCATCGCCTCCTCTCCCGGACCTAGACGTGCCGCCGTGCTGCCAAAACAGCTTTTTACAGTCATTTCGTGGAAATCAAGTGCTAAATGGCGTCATTTTTGCACCTGCATAAATAGCAGTTTGAGGCTTACGTAGTTTTTGTCACTAACGTAGCACCCAACAACAACTAGGTCTATACCTCGCTCTCGTCGATACTTACTCAAAGTGAATCAATCCTTCTTGGGTTTCCGCCACCTACCGCCAGACGTCGCCCCAGACACCGCCAGCGTTGTGACATACAACGCGCAGTCCAAAAGACGACAGTTCACCTTGTCGGAATGACGAACTTTCGCATAGCGTTGGTTTTCTGTTTCGTGGCTGTCACCCTGAAACACACACTCGGTAAGTCGTGACGATTTCAAACAGTTTCTTCTCAGCTGAAATTGCGATTGTGATCGGGGCTTGAATTGTATTCAGTCAACTACGAATGGTTTAAGGCTAGCTCACACTGTGCCGGTTTATAGACCCGGTCTTCCCCGGTCCTGAAAACCGGGGACAACCTTGGACAACCCTGGGCAATCGTAGCACCGTAACATCGTGGTATACTGTTCGTCTCGGATATAGACCGGGAAGGACCGGGAAGGACCGGGAAGGACCGGGAAGGACCGGGGAGGACCGGGAAGGACCGGGGAGGACCGGGAAGGACCGGGAAGGACCGGGAAGGACCGGGAAGGGCCGGGAAGGACCGGGGAGGACCGGGAAGGACCGGGGAGGACCGGGGAGGACCGGGGTAACCGCAGCCAACACCGGCACAGTGTGAGCTAGGCTTTAAGCAGTCGTTCCCCCAGGTCAAGGCGAACCATCATGTTAACATTTCCTTACTTATGGTCGTTTACAATAATACTCTAATTCGTGGGCTTAAACATGGGTGGGAGTGAAGAGAAGTAAAATTTCGCGACGCACAAGCCATACCGGTATTTACATGTTGACAAAATATAGTACCTTCAGATTGTAAATGACAATGTTTCGGCGCACAGAATTTGTCTTTTGATATTGGAATATTATATATTAATTGCAATATTTCCTCAACTGGCATCAATACTGAACAAGAATACAATCAAGGAGTACGGATCTGCATGTATTAGGATGTAATCAGTAAATGGATGAAATTAGGCCAGTGGGTCGGGACAGAGCACAAAGGTCTAAGGCTAGCTGATAGGACAGTGACTATGACAACCTTTGTAATTAGAATCAATCTCCGATACATAGGTGGAGCCCCGGTTCCTCGCGCAGACCACAACTGTCGGCCAACTTCATGATTATTGAAAATGTGTAAATTTAATTACAATGTTCATACAAAAAAAGTATTTACTGGAATTACACATATGGAAATGCTTAATTGCAAGGTCGCAGCGCAGCGCCGCCTGGCGGTTGAGATTGCGTATGGATTAAGAAGTAGGGTACACGAGGAGATACAACGTAGCCCCTAGCGGATTGCGTCGGAGGCAGAGAATGGGTGGAAATGTGTCTGACACGCGCGCAAGTTGACCTCTGGTGACGTGTCAGTGACCTCTGCTTATTGCCGTTCATGATTGAACATGATCCCTGCACGCCCGGGATTCGAAGCTATCCCTGGGTGACCTGGGTAATGTTGCGGGTGAACCCAGACCAGATCAGACCTCCCGTTGGAGTGAGTCCCAGATTCCGCTGTTCAGTACATAATGGTACTCGGCGTTGACGACCTGACAGCATGGCTTGATTACCACATAACGGGAGGTCCCCATAGTAGCAGCGACAGTATTCAACTTCCAATGTGGGAGAGAGAAAAAACACGGGAAAACGTCCAGGTCATTAAGGTTGGAACATGTCATCATAGTGGGGGGAGGGGGGACTTCAACGCAGACACACTGCCCCGGGTTAGTGTTGGCGGATGGGAGGTGAGGGATGCACGAGTGGGTGGGAGAAATGGGTGGGCGTTGGGCATTGGGGGATGCGTAGGTGGGAGTAATGGGTGGGTGCTGTGTGTGTGTGTGTAGGGGGGGGGGGGTAACGACCGGTTTCCGGTATTTCACATTAGACCCAGGTGGTGTTTCCCTCCCGTTCCCCCCCCCCCCCAGCCCCCCGCCCCTTCCCCGCCCCAAAGAGGGATGCGATGGCCACGCGCCAGAGAGGTCGTTTGAGGGAGGGTACAGCGTGACCGCCACGCGAGTCCTGTCCCTGGGGAGGTGGAAAGGGGGTGGCCCTGGACGGGGGGGGGCACCGGTCGCGGTCACTGCAGGTCATTAATCTTTAGAAGTACACGACACTTTATGAACTCTACATCGAATATCTGGTCACTGAACTAACACGAGAGCCCCTCCCCCCCCCCACCCCCTCCTATTACCCCCCCCCCCCCCCCGCCCAGTCCCGCCCTCCGGCTATAGACTCCCGCGTGGTTATCGGCAGTTACAGTATTCCAGCGCAGCAATAAAGTTCACACTCGTGGAGGGAGTTGTAGCAGGAATGCGTGTGGCTTGTGAAGTGCACCTCGTGTACCGTACAGGTCGTCATGCCGACCGTCGTCATGCTTACGGTCGCCATGTCTACGGTCACCATGTTCACCAGACTCAGGAATGTGGTGGGGAGATCTCGGGCACGCGAACCTCTCGTTCCCAGAAAACGTGACTTCGCCCTTGTGATTTAAATCGAGTCACCAACCGCAGCAGTCATTATAGGCTTATAGTCTCCTATGTAAAGACAGTAAACACATGTATGACGTTGCAGGGGCGGGTCCCCGAGTAGGGCCGGGGGGCCAGGGGGGTGAGTTGGAGGGGGCAGGTAACGTTTCAGTTTTTCCCCTGACATTGGTATTCACATGGTCGGTGCCCCCCCCCCCCCACTCTCCTTACAAGGGCGATCTGTTCCCGACTGTTACACAATACTGAGACCCCGTAACAAACACTTCCTTATATGGTGACTTAAGACATTATAACATAACATCAAATGCCTTGACAGGGTTAACGCCGTAACGCTTAATTCACTGCACTTGTATCACTTCACTTGTATCATTTCACTTGTATCACTTCACTTGTATCACTTCAATTGTACCACTTCACTTGTATTAATTCATGTCTGACTCGATGCACCTTGTTTGTGACTTTATTTCACCAAATGGCACCAGACGAAACAAATGTACCTTACAGGACCCAGTATGGGGTATGCTGTTCCATCAGGTGGTCTGAGCTATAGCTTACATAGCTTACACTGTAGCTTACTACGTCACAGCGAAGTGAGTTTGCCCCAAGTGTGAACACGTGTTTGACACGAACCACTGTAGCTCGTCATGGATTTCTCAAATACTCTCCACATAACATGCAGAATTTTATACAATTTTGTTTATGATTTAATTATTTAATTATTTACTTCATGAAATGAATGGTATAACGTTGCAAAAAATTTAAACAGTGGCTCTTCTAAATGGTAAAAAATGCCTTAGTAATTAGTTGCAACAGTATTACCGTAATGCCTATTAATTGGCCCGGGGGGAGAAGGGAGGAGAGACATTTGCGCGGAATATTTGTCACCATGCCGATGTATTTGCCTGTTGAAATTTGAACGCCTGGGTTGTAATTATTATCATGGATTACCTTAGTTTGAAAACAAGACAAACGGCATTCAATTTCCCGGTTTCAGGCACCAACACTGTGAAGGCCATCTTATATTCGACTTGCAGATCTTAGGTCTTTCACAGATGTGATGATATTATCATACCTTTTCCCAATAACTTTCACAGCCATGCTTGTATAATGTGATCCCCCTAGGTTTGAGATGTCACAGCTGTGCTGGGAAAGCCAACTGCGAGAAGCTGATAGCAGAGAACCCCGAGAGAAGCGGAAAGTGCACCATCACAAGGGGAAAGTGCTTCATCAGGAAAGACCCCAGTCAAGGTGAGTACACTCCAAGACGACCAAGAGGAGAAACGACACCAATAGCTCCTCTGTGGCTCTCATCCTTCTGTGGCTCTCATCCTTCTGTGACTCTCATCCCTTCTGTGGCTCTCATCCTTCTGTGGCTCTCATCCCTTCTGTGACTCTCATCCCTTCTGTGACTCTCATCCCTTCTGTGGCTCTCATCCCTTCTGTGGCTCTCATCCCTTATGTGACTCTCATCCCTTCTGTGGCTCTCATCCCTTCTGTGACTCTCATCCCTTCTGTGGCTCTCATCCCTTCTGTGGCTCTCATCCCTTCTGTGACTCTCATCCCTTCT
>OZ025256.1:38348231-38419131 GCA_964019135.1 Arenicola marina | reverse complement strand
AGACCGGGAAGGACCGGGAAGGACCGGGAAGGACCGGGAAGGACCGGGAGGACCGGGAAGGACCGGGAAGGACCGGGAAGGACCGGGAAGGACCGGGAAGGACCGGGGAGGACCGGGAAGGACCGGGGAGGACCGGGAAGGACCGGGGAGGACCGGGGAGGACCGGGGTAACCGCAGCCAACACCGGCACAGTGTGAGCTAGGCTTTAAGCAGTCGTTCCCCCAGGTCAAGGCGAACCATCATGTTAACATTTCCTTACTTATGGTCGTTTACAATAATACTCTAATTCGTGGGCTTAAACATGGAAGATAGGCCGTCTAGGTGCGGGTGGGAGTGAAGAGAAGTAAAATTTCGCGACGCTCAAGCCATACCGGTATTTACATGTTGACAAAATATAGTACCTTCAGATTGTAAATGACAATGTTTCGGCGCACAGAATTTGTCTTTTGATATTGGAATATTATATATTAATTGCAATATTTCCTCAACTGGCATCAATACTGAACAAGAATACAATCAAGGAGTACGGATCTGCATGTATTAGGATGTAATCAGTAAATGGATGAAATTAGGCCAGTGGGTCGGGACAGAGCACAAAGGTCTAAGGCTAGCTGATAGGACAGTGACTATGACAACCTTTGTAATTAGAATCAATCTCCGATACATAGGTGGAGCCCCGGTTCCTCGCGCAGACCACAACTGTCGGCCAACTTCATGATTATTGAAAATGTGTAAATTTAATTACAATGTTCATACAAAAAAAGTATTTACTGGAATTACACATATGGAAATGCTTAATTGCAAGGTCGCAGCGCAGCGCCGCCCTGGCGGTTGAGATTGCGTATGGATTAAGAAGTAGGGTACACGAGGAGATACAACGTAGCCCCTAGCGGATTGCGTCGGAGGCAGAGAATGGGTGGAAATGTGTCTGACACGCGCGCAAGTTGACCTCTGGTGACGTGTCAGTGACCTCTGCTTATTGCCGTTCATGATTGAACATGATCCCTGCACGCCCGGGATTCGAAGCTATCCCTGGGTGACCTGGGTAATGTTGCAGGTGAACCCAGACCAGATCAGACCTCCCGTTGGAGTGAGTCCCAGATTCCGCTGTTCAGTACATAATGGTACTCGGCGTTGACGACCTGACAGCATGGCTTGATTACCACATAACGGGAGGTCCCCATAGTAGCAGCGACAGTATTCAACTTCCAATGTGGGAGAGAGAAAAAACACGGGAAAACGTCCAGGTCATTAAGGTTGGAACATGTCATAGTGGGGGGAGGGGGGACTTCAACGCAGACACACTGCCCCGGGTTAGTGTTGGCGGATGGTGGGTGGATAGAAATGGGGACAGGGAGGTGAGGGATGCACGAGTGGGTGGGAGGAATGGGTGGGCGTTGGGCATTGCGGGATGCGTAGGTGGGAGTAATGGGTGGGTGCTGTGTGTGTGTGTGAGGGGGGGGGGGAGGTGGGGGGTAACGACCGGTTTCCGGTATTTCACATTAGACCCAGGTGGTGTTTCCCTCCCGTTCCCCCCCCCCCCCCCACACCCCCCGCCCCTTCCCCGCCCCAAAGAGGGATGCGATGGCCACGCGCCAGAGAGGTCGTTTAAGGGAGGGTACAGCGTGACCGCCACGCGAGTCCTGTCCCTGGGGAGGTGGAAAGGTGGAGGCCCTGGACGGGGGGGTGGGGGAGGGGGGGGGCACCGGTCGCGGTCACTGCAGGTCATTAATCTTTAGAAGTACACGACACTTTATGAACTCTACATCGAATATCTGGTCACTGAACTAACACGAGTGCCCCTACCCCCCCACCCCCTCCTATCACCCCCCCCCCCCCCCCGCCCAGTCCCGCCCTCCGGCTATAGACTCCCGCGTGGTTATCGGCAGTTACAGTATTCCAGCGCAGCAATAAAGTTCACACTCGTGGAGGGAGTTGTAGCAGGAATGCGTGTGGCTTGTGAAGTGCACCTCGTGTACCGTACAGGTCGTCATGCCGACCGTCGTCATGCTTACGGTCGCCATGTCTACGGTCACCATGTTCACCAGACTCAGGAATGTGGTGAGGAGATCTCGGGCACGCGAACCTCTCGTTCCCAGAAAACGTGACTTCGCCCTTGTGAATTAAATCGAGTCACCAACCGCAGCAGTCATTATAGGCTTGTAGTCTCCTATGTAAACACAGTAAACACATGTATGACGTTGCAGGGGCGGGTCCCCGAGTAGGGGCCGGGGGGCCAGGGGGGTGGGTTGGAAGGGGCAGGTAACGTTTCAGTTTTTCCCCTGACATTGGTATTCACATGGTCGGTGCCCCCCCCCCCCCCCCATCTCCTTACAAGGGCGATCTGTTCCCGACTGTTACACAATACTGAGACCCCGTAACAAACACTTCCTTATATGGTGACTTAAGACATTATAACATAACATCAAATGCCTTGACAGCGTTAACGCCGTAACGCTTAATTCACTGCACTTGTATCACTTCACTTGTACCAATTCATGTCTGACTCGATGCACCTTGTTTGTGACTTTATTTCACCAAATGGCACCAGACGAAACAAATGTATTTTACAGGACCCAGTATGGGGTATGCTGTTCCATCAGGTGGTCTGGGCTATAGCTTACATAGCTTACACTGTAGCTTACTACGTCACAGCGAAGTGAGTTTGCCCCAGGTGTGAACACGTGTTTGACACGAACCACTGTAGCTCGTCATGGATTTCTCAAATACTCTCCACATAACATGCAGAATTTTATACAATTTTGTTTATGATTTAATTATTTAATTATTTACTTCATGAAATGAATGGTATAACGTTGCAAAAAATTTAAACAGTGGCTCTTCTAAATGGTAAAAAATGCCTTAGTAATTAGATGCAACAGTATTACCGTAATGCCTATTAATTGGCCCGGGGGGAGAAGGGAGGAGAGACATTTGCGCGGAATATTTGTCACCATGCCGATGTATTTGCCTGTTGAAATTTGAACGCCTGGGTTGTAATTATTATCATGGATTACCTTAGTTTGAAAACAAGACAAACGGCATTCAATTTCCCGGCTTCAGGCACCAACACTGTGAAGGCCATCTTATATTCGACTTGCAGATCTTAGGTCTTTCACAGATGTGATGATATTATCATACCTTTTCCCAATAACTTTCACAACCATGCTTGTATAATGTGATCCCCCTAGGTTTGAGATGTCACAGCTGTGCTGGGAAAGCCAACTGCGAGAAGCTGATAGCAGAGAACCCCGAGAGAAGCGGAAAGTGCACCATCACAAGGGGAAAGTGCTTCATCAGGAAAGACCCCAGTCAAGGTGAGTACACTCCAAGACGACCAAGAGGAGAAACGACACCAATAGCTCCTCTGTGGCTCTCATCCTTCTGTGGCTCTCATCCCTTCTGTGACTCTCATCCCTTCTGTGGCTCTCATCCTTCTGTGGCTCTCATCCCTTCTGTGGCTTTCATCCCTTCTGTGACTCTCATCCCTTCTGTGACTCTCATCCCTTCTGTGGCTCTCATCCCTTCTGTGGCTCTCATCCCTTATGTGACTCTCATCCCTTCTGTGGCTCTCATCCCTTCTGTGACTCTCATCCCTTCTGTGGCTCTCATCCCTTCTGTGGCTCTCATCCCTTCTGTGACTCTCATCCCTTCTGTGACTCATCCCTTATGTGACTCTCATCCCTTATGTGACTCTCATCCCTTCTATGACTCTCATCCCTTCTGTGGCTCTCATCCCTTCTATGACTCTCATCCCTTCTGTGGCTCTCATCCCTTCTGTGACTCATCCCGTCTGTGACTCTCATCTCTTCTATGACTCTCATCCCTTCTGTGGCTCTCATCCCTTCTATGACTCTCATCCCTTCTGTGGCTCTCATCCCTTCTGTGGCTCTCATCCCTTCTGTGACTCTCATCCCTTCTGTGGCGCTCATCCCTTCTGTGACTCTCATCCCTTCTGTGACTCTCATCCCTTCTGTGGCTCTCATCCCTTATGTGACTCTCATCCCTTCTGTGACTCTCATCCCTTCTGTGACTCTCATCCCTTCTGTGGCTCTCATCCCTTATGTGACTCTCATCCCTTCTGTGGCTCTCATCCCTTCTGTGACTCTCATCCCTTCTGTGGCTCTCATCCCTTATGTGACTCTCATCCCTTCTGTGACTCTCATCCCTTCTGTGACTCTCATCCCTTCTGTGGCTCTCATCCCTTATGTGACTCTCATCCCTTCTGTGGCTCTCATCCCTTCTGTGACTCTCATCCCTTCTGTGACTCATCCCTTCTGTGGCTCTCATCCCTTCTGTGGCTCTCATTCCTTCTGTGACTCTCATTCCTTCTGTGACTCTCATCCCTTCTGTGGCTCTCATCCCTTCTGTGACTCATCACTTTTGTGACTCATCCCTTCTTTGGCTTTCTTCCCTTCTGTAAACTCTCATCCCTTCTGTGGCTCTCATCCCTTCTGTGACTCTCATCCCCTCTGTGGCTCTCATCCCTTCTGTGGCTCTCATCTCTTCTGTGGCTCTTATTCCTTCTGTGGCTCTCATCCCTTATGTGACTCTCATCCCTTCTGTGGCTGTCATCCCTTATGTGACTCTCATCCCTTCTGTGGCTCCCATCCCTTCTATGACTCTCATCCCTTCTGTGACTCATGCCTCATGTGACTCTCATCCCTTATGTGACTCTCATCCCTTCTATGACTCTCATCCCTTCTGTGACTCATCCCTTATGTGACTCTCATCCCTTATGTGACTCTCATCCCCTCTGTGGCTCTCATCCCTTCTGTGGCTCTCATTCCTTCTGTGGCTCTCATCCTTTTTGATGTTCCCGAATGCTACAATATCTAATCCCAATCTTTTCTGGTACCTCCATGATGCTGATCACTGGCAGGACATACCCGCCTGCTGATGCTCGTTTTTATTGCAATTTGGTAAAATTGTTTTAAATTAGACCCCCTGATTTCGTGTGTCCCCTATCCCCCGTTGTGTGCGGACATGTAGGAGGCCTCACCCCACCCCCTACAGACCCCCTCTATTCTTCATGTGGCCCCATTGGTCCATTGGTTCTACCAGTATTTTAAACTTATTTTGCATTAATCAATACGTGAGATGTCTCTAATGATGTCCGGCAGCATGCTCTGCCTGCAATGCTGCCACAATGACAGCCTATTCGTACCGCTTCCCTATTGACAGGAAATCAGAACTCTGCAATAGCGTAAAGGTTTTTAACCTATCGGGGTGACTTACCTACCTGTGGACTAGCAACTGGCACAAACGGCCGGTGCGTGGTTCGAGCCCCACCGGTGTACAAAGTCTTTTCTGCATTAAAAATAATAACTATACTGTCTGGAGATATGATAAAAATGGCTTGACCCAAGCCGCCTCGACATGTACCGGAATACTGTTTGCCCTAGTTTTATTCTGACCGGTCCCGAGTCGCGCTCCTACCTAGCCCTCCCCCCCCCCCCCCCACCCCGCCTACACACACCCCACACCCTCCCCGTGCTCTAGGTTCTCCCTTGGCTGTGAACTCGCTGGAAGCGTATATCTCCTATCGATGCAGCCATTTGCCGGCGTCTGCCAAATAATTTAAATGTGGGTCAGTCGACTGTAACCGTCTGGTGTATCCTTTGAAGTCCTGTTGGCAGTCACAGTCCTGGCGCTCGGTGTCGTAAAGTTTAAACAATGAACTGCTGCGAACTGTTATTTCAATCTCTATTCATTGGTTGGCAAGGCTCCCATGTGTAAGGTCTAGTCCCAAGTAGGCATTGTTTCCGCAATTATAGTGTCAGTAGAATTAAATAAATTTTGATTGGGATTTCAGTCTTATATTATATGGTCACATTATAAAAAAATGCAAATTGGTATTCAGTCTAAATAGCTGGCTATAAGTAGTAGTCACGCTCGACATTACCTTAGAAGTAACTATTATATCACTGATATCTGAATTATGACTTAGTGGCGGATCTAAAGGGGAGGGTGGGTAACTGGTTTCTAACCGCCCTCCCCCCCCTCGAGCAAGGGGGTGTTAAGGAATGTGAAAGTCGAAATTCCATGACTCATCTTGAGGAAGGATTAAGATGTGGTGTGAACTGTGGCGTATCTGTTTATTCTCCGCGGCAGAGATCTTCTGGGGGTGTATGTACAACGGTTTCTGGCCGGGCGTCCCCTGGCGCAAGATGAGAGGCTGCTCGGACGACTGGGAACGAGGCTGGGAACAAAATGGCGTCCGCAAGCCCATCATCTGGTGTTTCTGCGACACTGACGACTGTAACATTGGCATCGACCGCCTGAACGGCACCTACGGTCTGCCGGACGGAAAGGAGGTATGGTCCTAGTTACAGTATTATCTATGTTATATCCCTATACATCAAGCTCCCGGCACGGTGTCGGTAACTACACAAGCGACGCTCAGAGCGCTGCTGTCAGCCTAGGGCAAATTGGAAGATTTGTGAAACACGGTTAAATAGTTATAATTATCCTTTTTAAGAATAAAACAAAAAGCGAGCCTTGCGGATGTAATGGAGCAAATCGTTCATTGTACCTTTTAAAAGGAAAGTTATAATTCAGAGCGGTGCACAGGGTCCCCGACACCGAGTTGTAGAAACACGCCGTGCGTTTGTCCACGATTTGCGCTGCGCCGCCCTCATGGGAGAATGTCTGAGTGCATTGAGGAAGTAGCTGACAACAGTTCGCTGGGAACCAGCCTGCCTGTCCGAAACAGACCGCTGGTAACGGGTATCCTCCATTTTAGAAAGGGCCGGAATTCCGGCCTTTTTCCTTAGTCGCCAAATTGAAAAAACATAACTGATGTTCCCATACTGCACCTCATAAGTGTTTCTATATACCTTCACGAAACCTCGCATTGTAATTTATCTAAGGAAATATCTAATTACGACATATGCTGACTTATAAGATAAGACGGGGGTCTGACATCGAAACTATGGAAAGCCAAAGTGGAATTTAATCGACTGATGAATGCAACTGATCGTGAGACCTTGCGGAGAGGAGACAGTATGAATATGATCAAGTCGAGATTGCGGGTAGGTGTCAGACGCCTTACCACGTGTTTTAAATTATGAAAAAGAAAGAAAACAGTTACATACGTTTGTACGTGCGTGCGCGTCCGTCTTCCATCCTTTGCAATACTACATTTCAATAATGAACGTGTGTTTTAGATCTTTTCAAGCCGACCATTAAACACATGGAGTATTACCGAATTGTGCTACAGGATGTCATGTCATTTTGTGGTAAAAGGATGAAATTTGGCTCACATGTTAGAAATTCATGTCTAATCAAATTTAGTTAAGTGTCGAGTCAGATTAAAATGGTGGACAATGTCACCAATTATAAGTGATATCTTGGACTCACAATACTGAGAAGAATAATACTATTATTTTGATGTCTGTCCATAGGTTTTTGTGTAAGCAAAGGTAAAATAAGTCCTCACTGGATATTCAAGAACAACGCATGAGCCATTTCCCTATATACGGACCCTGCACCTCTTAGTTTTTAAGATATTGAGCATGTTTGCTGGCCTTTGTCCGCCATCAGAGTAGTGGAACTAGAGGATGCGTTGGACCTAGATACACACAAATATCTTCTGTTTAATTCAGCGACCCCAAAAACCTATGCATAAACATAAAATATTAGTTCGATCGTCGAATTGCAAGATATTGAGCTTTTTTTGGGTAGTTTTGCCTGTCCAAAGCCGCCAGGGGTAAAGTCGACTTGACATTAGCTAAATTTAAATACAAGGATATTAAGGACAAGTGTGCTAACTTTCATGCTTTTACCACCAAATGCACAACTCGACATAATTTGTCGTTTAGCCGCTAAACTATCACGGAATATAGGCAATGTTTCCGTTTCGTCATCACAATAATAACTAGTAATGACGACGAGGACGACATCAGCTTTGTATAATATTTGCCAAAATATCCTCCTTCCGGGCAAACAAATTCAATGTCTCTCTATTCCTAATCTCTATGTTTCATATGCTATATGAAATCCAACTTATTATTCAATTTACTTTACATTGTAATATGTTTTTAAATAATAGGACATATGTCAACGGGCGCTCGACCAATCACGGAGGCTTAAAAATTACTAGTTACCGGCCTAGTATGCTGCGAGCAGCTCTAGGCCGGTTTCCAGCCTACTGAAAACAGATATATAACAGAGCCCCTAGCGGAGTGAGTCAAAGGCAGACAGTGTGTGTATAACTCCGGTGGTGGTATCTTCTGTCACATATATCACCCTTCAAATTTTCTATTACAAAGCCCAAGTCTCGTGTAGCCTACCAGAGCGTTTTTCAGCAAAAACGTATATATTTAGCCTGTGCCTTGATACGGGATTGGATATTCGAGTTCACCATTGTGTTTCGACCATTAAGCTCGAAGGTGTCAATGTCATGGCTGGTGCGCTGGGGTCTCTGGAGCTCAGTGCTTAGAGCTGCCGGCGCCAAGCCAGCGGTCGACCCCTAATTGGTTTAGTGCCATGTGCCAGAGCAGTTCTCAAAAAAAACATACGTACATACATGTGGGGTACATCCAATGTGAGTAATGTGAGATATGTTAGTAACGAACGGAGAGCCTCCCTACCTCAGTTGGTAAGCAGACTGAGAGGAAGATCAACCGGTCGTGGGTTCGCGCCCCGTTATATCCAATGTCATTGTCCCCGAGGTGTCTTCGCCCAAGGCAGCCTCCATGTCCACAAAAGTGGCCAAAATCACATTTAATTGTCGAGCACCATTCGGTGTGTTACCCATGAAAGCACCCCTTCTGGTGGCACGCCCGGGGATCATATTATCGCCCATGAATAGCACACAGACCGCGTCATTAAGATTTCGACCGATGCCCTGCGCGCCCAGTTAGTCTTGGTAAAACACGGTGAAGTCATCACAAGGTTTGTGAATATGTATGGCTTCAGTCTGCCGTGGAAGCATTTCTAACCAGAATCCATGCCACTATCCATTGACAATTTCAAGCTGCAATGCTTTACCAGATGCTGAGGGTCGGATATTCATAGGGGGGGTTAATGCATTTCTATTGTTTCCTCGGAGTCGCCTTTGGCTGATGGAAGGTACAAGCGAAAAATATTCATGTCAGAAAATGACTAGAAAGTGACATGCTGCTTTGATTTTCCGGATTTGTTTGTCGGACATGACGCATAACATAACAGTGACGTCACTGAACGACTGACAGCCTGGATCGGTCTATTAATGACTTCTTTGTCAGAAAATTGTATTTCACATACTTTATTTTAAACATTTCATGTACATAAAACATGCTAAAAGCGAATATCTTATGTGTCGGCCACATGAAGTCTTTTTCCTTAAGTGAAATACTAAATACCCCCCCCCCTCCATAAGCCCTTAAATGTTGGCGCTATTTCCGTCGTGTTCAATTTGAACGGATTACAAGGTCCCCCCCCCCCACTATTAGCTCACTCCCTGCTCACCCTTATATTTATAGTTGTAGTCTCTATATATCTCTATATATCACCGTTGGCGTCAGTGACAGTTTACCTAGTTATACCTGGTGATTAACCCTATTGGCCCCCACCACATCCCGATCCCTACCCCCCTCCCCCGCCCCCCCCCCACCGTCCAATCTTCATTATGTTGCTATAAACTCATCACTCAGACCCTGTTGGCTGACGGCACTCACCGTGAAGGTCGCACTCAATGTCACTGTATGTAATTGTGTAATGGTGTAGCTGTTCGTGCCACGTGCCACCAGGCGACGTTTAATTACGCTGTCCCCGGAAAGTTATGTCCGCCAGATGTCACCAGTGTACACCATACATCTCGTCGAGACACATCAGTTTGTTTATCGCCGCCATCCTATTATATTCATACATTGTATAGACTATGTTATTATACATACACAATGTAATTTGCATACTATATATTCCTCGGCCTATGTCCTGTATTTCACCTACTGTAATTCACGTATTTTATGCTGCCGTCTCTATACTGTATTTCACCTCTTATGATCTAATGCACAACTTTATTTCTCACCACTATCCTATTGCTCGCCTATTATATAGTCATTCGTGTATATTTTATTGCATATATTTATCTTAATGATTAGGTCTTGTATTGCAATACCGTATTCCTTAGCCTATTGGATTGCAGCTATTTATATTGGTGTGACTTGTATGAAAGAACTTGTATAAATTCTTTGCTTTTATTGCACATAGAATATTCCGGGAAATTACATGATGCATGGCATTATGTCAGATTTGGGATATATCTATTGCATGGTGCTTTCTCATTTACCGGTCTTGAACACTGTGTTTTAATTCCCTGAGTTTCCAGGCGAGGGTTGTCATGGTACTGACCGTCCTTCCCAGAATGCAACTTCATTCTGAATGGAATTAAATAGCGGTCAAACGCTGGTGCCTTGTGCAAGGATTGGTGCCCTGTGCAATAACTGGTGCTCTGTGCAATGATTGGTGACATGTGCAATGACTGGTATCCTGTGCAATAACTGGTGCCCTGTGCAATAACTGGTACCCTGTGCTATGACTGGGGCTCCTGCAATAACTGGTGCCCTTTGCAATAACTGGTACCCTGTGCTATGGCTGGGGCTCCTGCAATAACTGGTGCCCTGTGCTATGACTGGGGCTCCTGCAATAACTGGTACCCTGTGCTATGACTGGTGCTCCTGCAATAACTGGTGCCCTGTGCTATGACTGGGGCTCCTGCAATAACTGGTGCCCTGTGCTATGACTGGTGCTCCTGCAATAACTGGTACCCTGTGCTATGACTGGGGCTCCTGCAATAACTGGTGCCCTGTGCTATGACTGGTGCTCCTGCAATAACTGGTGCCCTGTGCTATGACTGGGGCTCCTGCAATAACTGGTGCCCTGTGCTATGGCTGGGGCTCCTGCAATAACTGGTGCCCTGTGCAATGGCTATTTGAGACCCTAATAAATCACGACTGGCACGACTGGCACGAGGTAGTCACGTGACATACAGCCACCACAGTCACACTGTCTAACTGATATACTGCAGCGCCATCTGTAGCCCCCCCCCCTCCCCTCCCCGATGCGTCACCTCCCAGCCCCCCTCCCTTCCCCTCCCCAATCCGTCACCTCCCATCCCCCCCCACCCCCCCCCCCCATCACCGTTACCAAGACAAACCATGTGATCGTTTGTTGGTTTCCTGGCGCCAGGAATGTAGACTGATTGTAGCACGTGGGCTGATGACAGACAAACAGACAGACAGGTGGCCACGCCTAGATCTGGAGTTTTTTAACCGGCAATTGTCTTTTTTTTGGTTTCCTTGGTAACCTGTCTCGCCGTTACAGTAGCACCTGACTCTGGCAACAAAAATAATACAAATAATGGAAGACGGAAGTGTTGCCGCCGTGAGGCTCATTCGTGAGCAGGACACACTGTGAAATGTGCATCGAGAATATAGCTATATACTGTGGCCATCGCTCAGAGTATTACGGTGTCACAATTCTGTCCACAATAATATGAAAGGGACAATAGACTTTCAGGGGAAGTAATATACAATCAACGTACAGATAAGTGGTAAAAACAACTTCCCGATAGACAATAAGACACAAATAAATAATATAGTATAAGGAATAGAATAATGACTACGTAACGGCCTAACAGGTGTCATGACGTCAATAGACGTAGTATACAAACACAATGACTAAATTGGGTATAATCCCAACGACGTTGATTAGCAAGCAGGCAATGTTGACCAGCTTTGGGACCTAACCTTCCCATGCCAACCTACGTCACGAGATGTGCCTTCCTTAGACACCAATAAAGTGTTCAAGGAAATCATTCACATCCATTGACGATGACGGTATTATGTTTTATGTATGGGTGTGTAGGTGTTTTGATGACTTAGCGTTTCTCGACGTTTAATTTTGTTGAGATCTTCGTATTTTGTACGTTCTGTCAATACGTAATAATATGAGATATATTAGATATATAATATAGGGCCAATGCATACAAATAAGTTATGTTATTCTGCCCCCCCCCCCTTCCCCCTCAACCCCGTGTTGGGGTCTGGCTCCACCAGGTAGGGATGCTCTTACATAGTTATTGGTCCCAAATGTCGCCTTTAGTGATCCCCGTCAGATAGACTGCGACCACCCGGCCAATCAGTCCTTGGTAGAACAGCTACTGCAGAGGACCCGGAATATTGCGACAATGGCAACACAGAAACTGGAGCAAAAAGAAGGGATGGGCGTGCCGGCTGACCTCAACAAGGGGATGGGCTGGTGGGAGCATGAGTTATCTATGATGACTGCCGAAGTTCAGCATAAAAAAAGTGCCACCGTCGTCATGGCGACACACTGACTGACCCAAGGTGACATACACAGGCTAACGTGTCCTCCTCAAACCAACCAATCACCGTCCTCGATACACGTGCGCGGCATTGTGTCTCCAGGGCCCGGATGAAAACGAGGTGGGCGTGACGGAGCCGACCCGGGAGGTGTGCATGCCCGGAACTTGTCAACACGTCTGTGAGCTGCGAGGCGGTCACGTGTCCTGCCGCTGTCGCGATGGTTACGCCCTGGGTGAAGACGGCAAGTCGTGCACCGGTGAGCCCCCCCCCCCCCCCCCACACCACCACCACACCTATGCACCCGCCGAGCCCACTATGCAGACCATTACACCCAGACAGTGTGGTTTGGTAATTCTTGTCTATCAGGGCTTGAAAAAAGATATGCTGTGACTAGCCAGTATATGATATAGTAAATGAGCAGATTACATAAGGATAACATATGTTATCAATATGACCTGACCTGAGGGCTATAATCCATATACCGGGTTTTGCGGGCACAGATATTATTATTTGATAGTATAATAATAATAATAATATTTGTTATCATAAAAATAAAAAGGAATATTATTCGAATGTTAATAATAATTATTATTCATGTTATAATAATTATTACTATTTTCCTCATTATTATTAATTGTTATTATTATTATTTTTGTTTTTATTATTGATCATTATTAGTATTTTCATAATTATTACTATTACAATATTTTCAATATTATTATTTATTTATTACTATTTTCATTATCGTTCTTGCTTATTATTATTATTAGTAGTATTTTCCTTGTTATTTTTAACTTATTACTCATTATTATTAATTGCATGACTAGTGTTATTATGTTTGCTCTTACATGTTTCGGTTTACCCCTGGACGTCGTGCTCGTATTAGAATTATTGGAAGTCTCGCTTTCCTCCGCTGACAGACCTCGATGAGTGCGCGCTACGGAATGGCGGATGTGAACACGTCTGTCTCAACTACGAGGGTTCCTTCCGGTGCCGCTGTCGATCCGGATACGTTCTGGACAAGGACGATCACCGCTGTCTCGGTAGGTGAATCCTGACCCCACGATACAAAGGTAATCCGATGTAGAGCATTGTGAATCCAGATTTTAACAGAGCCGCAATCCAGGTACAGATAAATCGAGAACTGTCCACGCACAGACGGATGAACACTCAGTGAACGGATAGATCCAGATTCACACTCAGTGTACCGATAGATCCAGATTCACACTCAGTGTATGGATCTTTACAGAATCACACTCAGTGTACGGATAGATCCAGATTGACGCTCAGTGTACGGATAAATCCAGCTTCACACTCAGTGTACGAATAGATCCAGATTTACACTCAGTGTACCGATAGATCCAGATTTACACTCAGTGTTCGGATAGATCCAGATTCACACCCAGTGTACGAATAGATGCAGATTTACACTCAGTGTATGGATAGATCCAGATTCACACTCAATGTACGAATAGATCCAGATTTACGCTCAGTGTACGGATAAATCCAGCTTCACACTCAGTGTACGAATAGATCCAGATTTACACTCAGTGTACGGATAGATCCAGATTTACACTCAGTGTTCGGATAGATCCAGATTTACACTCAGTGTTCGGATAGATCCAGATTTACACTCAGTGTTCGGATAGATCCAGATTCACACTCAGTGTACGAATATATCCAGATTTACACTCAGTGTACGGATAGATCCAGATTTACACTCAGTGTTCGGATAGATCCAGATTTACACTCAGTGTTCGGATAGATCCAGATTCACACTCAGTGTACGAATAGATCCAGATTTACACTCAGTGTACGGATAGATCCAGATTCACACTCAGTGTACGGATAGATCCAGATTTACACTCAGTGTACGGATAGATCCAGATTCACACTCAGTGTACGGATAGATCCAGATTTACACTCAGTGTACGGATAGATTCAGATTCACACTCAGTGTTCGGATAGATCCAGATTTACACTCAGTGTTCGGATAGATCCAGATTTACACTCAGTGTTCGGATAGATCCAGATTCACACTCAGTGTACGAATAGATCCAGATTTACACTCAGTGTACGGATAGATCCAGATTCACACTCAGTGTACGGATAGATCCAGATTTACACTCAGTGTACGGATAGATTCAGATTCACACTCAGTGTTCGGATAGATCCAGATTCAGACTCAGTGTACGGATAGATCCAGATTCAGACTCAGTGTTCGGATAGATCCAGATTCAGACTCAGTGTTCGGATAGATCCAGATTCAGACTCAGTGTACGGATAGATCGAGAATCACACCAATGCTTAAATCCAACGTCATCATTCGAACGAAATTATTTTACATCAAAATTAATGCGGCGCTGCAATTTCAATCATGGGCTGCCATTGATAAGGGCACCTGCACCAAGTTAATTGCACTGCCCTGTCAGTCTCCGATTCTCCATTCCTGGAAACGACGAGTTATATCGGAGACTGGCCCATCACATTCCCGCCAACGGACCGTCTGTCCATCATTCTAAGGGGAAAAGGGGTCCTTCCTGGTGTAGTGGTTAGCGCACTAGACCGCAGATCAATATGCCCTGGGTGCCTCCCTGGTGTAGTGGTTAGCGCACTGGACCGCAGATTAATAGGTCCTGGTGGCCTCCCTGGTGCAGTGATCAGAGTACTAGACCACAGATCAATAGGTCCTGGGAGCCTCCCTGGTGCAGTGATCAGAGTACTAGACCGCAGATCAATAGGTCCTGGGGGCCTCCCTGGTGCAGTGCTCAGAGTACTAGACCACAGATCAATAGGTCTTGGGGGCCTCCCTGGTGCAGTGATCAGAGTACTAGACCGCAGATCAATAGGTCCTGGGGACCTTCCTGGTGCAGTGGTTAGCGCACTGGACCGCAGAATAATAGGTCCTGGTGACCTCCCTGGTGCAGTGATCAGAGTGCTAGACCACAGATTAATAGGTCCTGGGAGCCTCCCTGGTGCAGTGATCAGAGTACTAGACCACAGATCAATAAGTCCTGGGGACCTTCCTGGTTTAGTGGTTAGCGCACTGGACCGCAGATTAATAGGTCCTGGGGACCTTCCTGGTGTAGTGGTTAGCGCACTGGAACGCAGATCAATAGGTCCTAGGTGCCTCCCTAGTGTAGTGGTCAGAGTACTAGACCGCAGATCAATAGGTCCTGGGGACCTTCCTGGTATAGTGGTTAGCGCACTGGACCGCAGATTAATAGGTCCTGGTGACCTCCCTGGTGCAGTGATCAGAGTGCTAGACCACAGATCAATAGGTCCTGGGGGCCTCCCTGGTGCAGTGGTCAGAGTACTAGACCGCAGATCAATAGGTCCTGGGGACGTTCCTGGTGTAGTGGTTAGCGCACTGGAACGCAGATCAATAGGTCCTAGGTGCCTCCCTGGTGTAGTGGTTAGCGCACTGGAACGCAGATCAATAGGTCCTAGGTGCCTCCCTGGTGTAATGGTTAGCGCACTGGACCGCAGATTAATAGGTCCTGGGGACCTTCCTGGTGTAGTGGTTAGCGCACTGGAACGCAGATTAATAGGTCCTGGGGACCTTCCTGGTGTAGTGGTTAGCGCACTGGAACGCAGATCAATAGGTCCTAGGTGCCTCCCTGGTGTAATGGTTAGCGCACTGGACCGCAGATTAATAGGTCCTGGGGACCTTCCTGGTGTAGTGGTTAGCGCACTGGAACGCAGATTAATAGGTCCTGGGGACCTTCCTGGTGTAGTGGTTAGCGCACTGGAACGCAGATTAATAGGTCCTGGGTGCCACCCTGGTGTAGTGGTTAGCGCACTGGACCGCAGATTAATAGGTCCTGGGGACCTTCCTGGTGTAGTGGTTAGCGCACTAGACCACATATCAGTAGGTCCTGGGGGCCTCCCTGGTGCAGTGGTCAGAGTACTAGACCGCAGATCAATAGGTCCTGGGGACCTTCCTGGTGTAGTGGTTAGCGCACTGGACCGCAGATTAATAGGTCCTGGGGACCTTCCTGGTGTAGTGGTTAGCGCACTGGAACGCAGATCAATAGGTCCTGGGTGCCTCCCTGGTGTAGTGGTTAGCGCACTGGACCGCAGATTAATAGGTCCTGGGGGCCTCCCTGGTGTAGTCGTTAGCGCACTAGACCGCAGATCAATAGGTCCTGGGGGCCTCCATGGTGTAGTGGATAGCGCACTAGGCCACATATCAGTAAGTCCTGGGGCCTTCCTATTGTAGTGGTTAGCGCACCAGACCGCAGATCAATAGGTCCTGGGGGCCTCCCTGGTGTAGTGGTTAGCGCACTAGGCCACATATCAGTAAGTCCTGGGGCCGCCCTATTGTAGTGGTTAGCGCACCAGACCGCAGATCAATAGGTCCTGGGGGCCTCCCTGGTGTAGTGGTTAGCGCACTAGGCCACATATCAGTAGGTCCTGGGGGCCTCCCTAGTGTAGTGGTTAGCGCACTAGGCCGCAGATCAATAGGTCCTGGGGGCCTCCCTGGTGTAGTGGTTAGCGCACTAGGCCACATATCAGTAAGTCCTGGGGCCTCCCTATTGTAGTGGTTAGCGCACCAGACCGCAGATCAATAGGTCCTGGGGGCCTCCCTGGTGTAGTCGTTAGCGCACTAGGCCACATATCAGTAAGTCCTGGGGCCTCCCTATTGTAGTGGTTAGCGCACCAGACCGCAGATCAATAGGTCCTGGGGCCTCCCTGGTGTAGTCGTTAGCGCACTAGGCCACATATCAGTAGGTCCTGGGGGCCTCCCTATTGTAGTGGTTAGCGCACCAGACCGCAGATCAATAGGTCCTGGGGGCCTCCCTGGTGTAGTGGTTAGCGCACTAGGCCACATATCAGTAGGTCCTGGGGGCCTCCCTATTGTAGTGGTTAGCGCACCAGACCGCAGATCAATAGGTCCTGGGGGCCTCCCTGGTGTAGTGGTTAGCGCACTAGGCCACATATCAGTAAGTCCTGGGGCCTCCCTATTGTAGTGGTTAGCGCACCAGACCGCAGATCAATAGGTCCTGGGGGCCTCCCTGGTGTAGTGGTTAGCGCACTAGGCCACATATCAGTAAGTCCTGGGGCCTCCCTATTGTAGTGGTTAGCGCACCAGACCGCAGATCGATAGGTCCTGGGGCCTCCCTGGTGTAGTCGTTAGCGCACTAGGCCACATATCAGTAGGTCCTGGGGGCCTCCCTATTGTAGTGGTTAGCGCACCAGACCGCAGATCAATAGGTCCTGGGGGCCTCCCTGGTGTAGTCGTTAGCGCACTAGGCCACATATCAGTAGGTCCTGGGGGCCTCCCTGGCGTAGTGGTTAGCGCACTAGGCCACATATGAGTAAGTCCTGGGGCCTCCCTATTGTAGTGGTTAGCGCACCAGACCGCAGATCAATAGGTCCTGGGGGCCTCCCTGGTGTAGTCGTTAGCGCACTAGGCCACATATCAGTAAGTCCTGGGGCCTCCCTATTGTAGTGGTTAGCGCACCAGACCGCAGATCAATAGGTCCTGGGGCCTCCCTGGTGTAGTCGTTAGCGCACTAGGCCACATATCAGTAGGTCCTGGGGGCCTCCCTATTGTAGTGGTTAGCGCACCAGACCGCAGATCAATAGGTCCTGGGGGCCTCCCTGGTGTAGTGGTTAGCGCACTAGGCCACATATCAGTAGGTCCTGGGGGCCTCCCTATTGTAGTGGTTAGCGCACCAGACCGCAGATCAATAGGTCCTGGGGGCCTCCCTGGTGTAGTGGTTAGCGCACTAGGCCACATATCAGTAAGTCCTGGGGCCTCCCTATTGTAGTGGTTAGCGCACCAGACCGCAGATCAATAGGTCCTGGGGGCCTCCCTGGTGTAGTGGTTAGCGCACTAGGCCACATATCAGTAAGTCCTGGGGCCTCCCTATTGTAGTGGTTAGCGCACCAGACCGCAGATCGATAGGTCCTGGGGGCCTCCCTGGTGTAGTCGTTAGCGCACTAGGCCACATATCAGTAAGTCCTGGGGCCTCCCTATTGTAGTGGTTAGCGCACCAGACCGCAGAGCAATAGGTCCTGGGATTTCATTTTTCCTTGTCCCGGGAGATCCCAGTTCAGTCCTTGGGTCGACCAAAACAGAGCAAGTCACCAAATCCTTTCATTTCTAAATGACCTGTTTATGATCTCGTTCGCCCAGACATCAACGAGTGTTCCAACGTGACCGCTCCCTGCGACCAGCTCTGCTACAACGTGGACGGCTCGTACCAGTGTGGCTGCGAGACGGGGTACGAGTTGGAGGAGGACGGCAGGACGTGCACAGGTACGAACTGTCATGCCATCCGAACAATATAGTTCCACACTCGACCACTGCATGTGCCGACACGGACCAGAGACAGAGCGCATTTCGTTGGTAGCTGGGTATATCCCTGCGGTAACCCGAATACGCACATCTTTCACCCGGGTATGGGTGCGCATCCATTCGGTATGCGGATGTGCCCCGTTCAAAACAGCACGGGACATTCGAGAAAAGATGGCGGCTGCTTGAAAGGTGATGAGAGTAGGTTGGTTTCAGTGCCCCTACGTGCACCGGATGTGAACGGGGTGTGTATTTCATTGGAAAAGTCATATCCCTGTCGGCACACCCGGAAGTTCCCTGTCACGTGTTGTGGGTCCCAGGCGGGATACCGAATCTGGCCCAAGGAAATGCGCCCACAGGTTCAAGTGGCAGTGGTGTAGAGTGATTATCTGGCTGAACACATTATGTAACAGTAAGATGCAAGAAGATGACGTCGACGTACATGCTTAGCATGGACTTGACATAAATAATGAAAATAACCATTTAAACAGATATTAATTAATCAAAACTGACTATTTAGTCTTTGCAATGTCATATGAACCCCATTGTCGGTCACACATGACCCAGCATGCACCGCAACCGGAACTGGCTACTTCAACCATACAAACATGGCGACGTGGTATATAAATATCTCTTCGATAATGTGTGACGTCATGAAAACTTTATCTCGATGTATAACATTACAAACATGAAATATAAGTAAGAGTGTACTGGGTCCTGCGGAGGCTGGTGTATAACCGATGTTGGCCGTTATCTCCGCAGATTACAACGAGTGCCGCTACAAGAGGGACAAGTGCCAGGGATCCTGTATTAACACAGCGGGGTCCTACCTGTGTGACTGTCAGACAGGCTACAGGCTCAACGACGGGGACAAGCGATCCTGTGACGGTAACCCGTCAGCCAGTATACCACCCTGTGTACTGTGTAATGTCAATGATCACTCCCCTTCGCCCAGCGGTCATATAGTGCAACATGGCCGGACAGGTCAACGCTCTGGGTTGACCTGCTGACCTGGAAGTCTAGGTCATTTCCTATGTCAGGCTCTCACGAAAAAAATATCTAAGTAATCCGTCATTGGATGTCAGTTGTGAGTAATATGTGAGCGATATTGAAACAATGATTTGGCCTGTTGACTTGAGGTCTAGGCCATCGTTCATGTCAACCTCTTGGAAAACGATCATAATAGACCGATTCATACTCTGACACTAAGAGTCAACATGATTGGATGAAAGCACCAGTGACGTTAGTGAATGACTGACAGCCTGGATCGATTTATTGTGACTGATACAGGAAGTAACATTACAAACCTTCTGGGACATCCCACTGTCTCCGCGGACTCGTACAGTTCCCAGCCAGGCCTAATGATAGACGTCCTGCGCCTATCGCTGTAAATGTGAAGCTAAAACTTCTGGCCACGTGCCGCCTGACCAAGTCACGTGACCGTTTCAGACGTGGATGAGTGCAGGGAGCAGACGCACCGGTGCGACCACATTTGTCTGAACGGACCCGGGGGTTACCACTGTGAATGCTACCCTGGTTACGACTTGGAACCGGACGGCTACTCTTGCAGGGGTAAGCGGGGCGGGGCGGTGGGGGAACGGCGTTGGGTGGGTATTGGGGCCATGGGAAACGAGGTTGCAGGATGGTAGGGGGGTATGGTCGAGGTGGGATATAGTGGAGGTTAAAGATGGAAGTGGTGGGGTGATGGTTTGAAAGATTGACATGTTGGGGTGATGGTTGTATCAATCGAAATGTTGAGGTTATGGTTTTCAGGATCAAAGTGGTGGGTGATGTTTTTATTGATTGATGTGATGGGGTGATGGTTTCAAAGATCAAAGATCGAAGTGGTGGGGTTATGGTTGTAAAAATCAAAGATCGAACTGGTGGGGAGATGGTTTTAAAGATCAAAATAGTGGGGTGATGGTGTAAAAAAATGAAGTGGTGGGAAGGCGGTTTTAAAGATCGAAGATTGAAGTGGTTGAGTGATGGTTTAAAGATCGCAGTGGTCTGCCAAAAAGAATTACGTTTTATCTAGTCCTTCAAAATATTATTCTTATTTCATATTTGTACTATCGAACTATAATGGTGTATCTCGGTAATTATTAACTTCGTTAATTTGTCCTTATAGAGACTTGTCCTCCGCTGTTTTTGTGGGGTTTTTTGTGTTTTGTTTGTGTGTGTTTTTTGTGTGTGTTTTTTCGTTGAGGTGGCCACCATGCCAGCGACTCTGTCATAATGGTGGTCTCCTTGACCAGGGATTATATTTATTTTTTTCTGCTGCATGCTATACTGTATTGTATTGATTCATGATGACGATGATGATGAAGTGGAAGGGTGATGGTTGTAAAGATCGAAGTGATGGTGTGCTTATTTGAAAGATCAAAATGGTGAGGTGGTGGTTTTAAATATCAAAGTGGTGTGCCCATAGTGTTAGAAATCGAAGTGGTTGGATGATGGTTTTACAGATCGAAGTGGTGGGGTGATCACTTTATCGATGGAAGTGGTGGGATTATGAGGGAATTTCTTCTGATGAACCTTACAATGCAGTAGGGGTAAAACTAAAAGTGAGAAAGTGAGCGTTATTCAATATAGTGCTATCATTCTGTAGCTTGTTGCCATATTATAATGCTCGTTTACGTTGGACCCCCACTGCGTTCTAAGGCTCATGCCTTTCATCGGTTCCTGGATATGGTGTGGTCTCCCAAAGTCTGGCAGACTGTTCCTACGGGACTCAAAATTACAATAATGTGATACACGTCACCCGGAGTATATATTAGCAATATATTAATTTAAAGCTATTATATAGTAAATATATAGGTTTGTTTTGAGAGTGTGGTATACATTTTCACCTTTTGGAGAGACATAAGCGCACATTAGTTGCGATGTGATTACGTCATAACTGAGGCAAGTGTTTGCAACGTAGCCTATTTGCCCAAATTAAAAAAAAGATATCATAGGCTTCATTGCGTCAAGTGTTTGCAACGTAACCTATTTGTTCACATTTAAAAAAAATATATTATAGGCTCCACAGATCTTGAAATCATGTAACTTCATGTTCTGAAACAGTCCTTCATGCGCAGTGTAAGTAGATCTGCGTCACGTTCCCCCCAGATACCAATGAGTGTAACAACAGCACGCACATGTGCGACCACGACTGTGTCAACACCGGCGGCGGGTACACGTGCACTTGTCGAGCCGGCTTCCGGCTCAACATCGACGGCCGCACCTGTGACGGTAAGTACACCTACCGGAACAGTGAACTAGGCAGATTTCACAACCTTTTCAGGGTGGAAATAACGAGCTATTGACAAAAGTCTATTTAAACCCCAGAAGATATTAAATTCTACCATGGTTGGTCCCAGGTATAGTTCAGTGTACAATACGGAACTGATGGCCGCCAGCCAGCCATCTAAAAGGTTGGTAATTGAAATTTAATCTTGGGACGCATCCATGTATTCGTCCTGGTATAGAAAGTCGGACTAATTCCATTGTCGAGCAGCGGTCAACACCCTGCGTCCCGTATCTGAACCAATCAACCGAAATGTAAGGAACTGTTTACATAGAATCTATTCCAGACACGTCACACTGCTCACAGTCGCATTATTCGATTCTAATATGTGACACTGTTTACAATCTGTGAGCTTTGTTATAATCTGTGACACTAGTTATAATATGTGACACTGGTTATAATAAGTGACACTGGTTATAATCTGTGAGCTTTGTTATAATCTGTGACACTAGTTATAATATGTGACACTGGTTATAATCTGTGACATGTAGTATAATCTATGATATTGGTTACGATTCCGCACATTTGTTGTAATATTGGGCATCGGTTACAGTTTTTCCCATTGCTTGCAATCTGTGTTTGACATTAAACGACCAGTTGGGTCCTATATAATTATGGCTTTAATTTAAAATTAGTATAAGATTTAAAGGCGCAGTTTTGACATTGATCAGCGCATGGCGTATTGGCTTGATGCTTAGACGTCAAACGTCTCTATTGTCGCCCTCCATGTGACACGTGCTCATTTGCAGACGTCAACGAGTGTCTGATGCTGAACGGGGGCTGCAACCAGACGTGTCGTAACACGGACGGCTCGTACCTGTGCTCCTGCCAGGCTGGCCTCCAGCTTGACGCCGACAGACAGGGGTGTCTAGGTAATCACGTGACAGCGAGTGGGTGTCTTGGCGGCCAGTGTGGCTCATTACGTCACACTCACAAGGCCTTGTGTGTCGATATCATGACAAATGTCTAAACTCATATGCACATTTTTGGTATGCTTTAAATAAACGCCATATCTAGTGAATGATTAGATTTGGGACGTGAGATTTTGCCCCCTGTCTTGTTTCTGCCTCCTGGATATGTTTTACGATAATCCCCGTCTGTGACGTATGAACACGGGACGAGATGGAGTGAAAACTGTTTGAGCGATGTTATACAACATATAGTAGCGAAGTTCAGCGAAGAAATCGCCATGTGGATGAATTATACAATGTTTTTTACATATCTTTGCCTCATGTCTTTCACCTATGATATTAATTTATCAGTTGCTCCCGCCTCCGACATGTCTTTATTTCCCTTCTTCCCTTCCCAATATTGTTGATCCCAGCTTCCCAACTCAGACCGCGTGCTCACCTCTGATCCCACATCTGACATGTTACCCCCAATCGCCTGTCGCTTATAATCATTATGCCCGAATCTCCCACAGCCTACCATTCAGCATGTATGACCTGCACCATCCTCACTCCGATTGTCTTTGTTGTACAGATATCAACGAATGTCTCCTTGGCAACGGCGGCTGCGCACACATGTGTGCCAACGAGTGGGGGTCCTACCGGTGTCTGTGCCGAGATGGCTTTATGCTCGATGCCGATGCCAAGACTTGTAACGGTACGGCGTCACGTGTGAACAGACGATGAATGGGGAGAACGGGCGTCCATTGTAATGATTCCAGGGTGGGATGTTACCTGGTGCATATTTCGGTCAATTGACATCAAACAAAGTGCATGTGGTAAATGTGAATACAGATGAACATGTATAATGTCAAGTTATATATCACATATAGCACCTTAAGTTAAAATGGGACCCCTTGACCTGACCCAAATTTACGTTATGTTAGATGTACACCAGGCGTTTCCTGGCAAGGTAAAGACCAATTTGTTTGTCAAGTGTGTGACTAGGGTGCGTATCTCTACATACTGATTATGTCATTCTGAACAACAGGGGAGCACGGTTGTTCGATCGACTCTGTGGATGTGCTTGCTTTGAACTTGCCATTCCATTCGCTGATGGTGGCATGGCACAGCCCATAAGTTAAGTGGCATGGCACATCCCATAAGTTAAGTGGCATGGCACATCCCATAAGTTAAGTGGCATGGCACATCCCATAAGCTCTCGCGCTCTGATCGCTGTTTGACATGCCTCCGACAGACCTCAATGATTGCACCTTCAACAACGGCCACTGCCACCAGGTGTGTCGCAACTTCCCTGGCGGCAAGGAGTGTGACTGCTACACGGGGTACCAGCTCAACCTGGACCGCGAGTCATGTAGCGGTAGGTATATATTATATGACTCTGCGCAGTAAACGAATAACACTTATCTTCATTGACCTTATACTCTTGCTTGACACCCTACACATTTTTAGTCAATAAATAGTCATTGTATTACTTATATTGTATTAACTTATATCAGCCGAGATCAATGTATGGAAACATATTTTTTATTCAGGGCCGTTTTGTGAACGTGAGGGCTAAATGAGGTCAAGGAACCTCCGAGGACAATGTATGATCGCAGTAGCGGATCCAGGAATTTACGATATGGGGTGGGGGGGGGGCACTATATAATTTAATTAAGTACTATCCAGGCGGCGGATACAGTGAAGCAACCGGGGGGAGTGGGTGAGGGGCTTCTAGTGAGGGTATGCACAAAAAAGATTAGTGGTGACTGTGCCCCACCTTGGATCCGCCACTGGATCGGAATGAAATATGCCCCATAGAAGATCGCTCAGATCGGTTAATAGCGACCACGGCACATATTTGTGGTTCTGTACAAGCTCGACCTGCAGCCGTAATCAGCTAAATGAAAGGCGACATGGATTATGAAGTTTACAAGTCACCGACCTCCCGAGTTATACTCCACGATTCCTACAAATCGCGAAGGCGTTCGACTCAAATTCCACCTGAGATAAGGCGTCGTGCCCGCTGACGCTTATGCCCGCCATCTTGTGTCATGGCCGCCATCATGTGTTATGGCTGCCATCTTGTCTTATGGCTGCCATCTTGTCTTATGACCGCCATCTGGTCTTATGACCGCCATCTTGTCTTATGACCTCCATCTTGTATTATAGTCGCCATCTTGTATTATTGTCGCCATATTTCATTATGACTGCCATCTTCTCTTATGACCGCCTTCTTGTCTTATGGCTGCCATCTTTTGCTATGGCCGCCATCTTGCATCATGGCGGTCATCTTGTGTCATGGCCGCCATCTTGTGTTATGACCGATCTTGGGTTGCAGACGTGAACGAGTGCAAGCGACCTGGGCACGGCTGCCACCACCGCTGTGTCAACATCCTGGGGTCCTACTTCTGCGAGTGTCGCCTGGGCTACGTCCTCAACGTGGACAACAGGACGTGTGACGGTGAGTGGAGGAAGAGTGGGGGGGGGGGTGTGGACGGTCTGACACCGACACACAGTGAGAGGCTCTCTAATGATCTCACACTGGTCAAGGGTAATAATACACATACATTTATCTGTTGAAGCCGCAATAGCTCCACCCCCCCCCCCCCCAACCCCCACCACACACAAACACACACAGATAACTTGGGTCTATTTATCGGACCTGCAGATTGTCTCCAATCCCGTGCTACAGAAGGATCGGTGATGTCTGGTGCTCCCAAAGAGTCACGTGTCGAATTGCCTCACATAGCATTGCATTGTTTGTGAAATAATAGTGATTTGTCCTGCAGCATGAACCGCACCTTGTGCTTAGGTAATGGCATCGACAGTGAAGATAAATATGAAACCATTTAACACCGGTTCTTGTCCTACTTCGCAAAGAGTGTGGGAAAGCATGGCTCGGCTCTTCACTAGCTTCTCCCATTGACGCGATATGACCAGAATTTATTAAAGCGTATTAAGCGTATTAAGGCTTTGGCCGTAACTGGAGCCGGCATATACTAAGTTCACAGTTCAAATACGTATTTTTTTAAATACATTCTGTTTTGATTAATGCTCTTGTCTGCGCCTCCTAAGATGTCAACGAATGTCATCTTCAAAATGGCGGCTGCGATCAGACGTGCATTAATACGGACGGCAGTTTCCGGTGCGACTGTTTCCCTGGTTACGAGTTGATTGTGGAGGCCGGTAGAGCGCGCTGCGCAGGTGAGCTGTTTACGGATCGTACAGGCGCATCTGGTGTATGATTACACACGGCCAGGTTTATTTGTCCTTTATTTATATCCCCCACAGTATCATCTTGCACAGCCGAAGGGGCATCTGTCACTGCTTCAGACTCATAATCCTCGTATTTCACAGAGCTAATATGTCAGTAGGATATTTATGTATGATGTAAGATATGAAAGGATGCTACAGCTCTTGGTAATACGAACAGTCCCTTTCATCTGCCAGACGTGTCCTGTTTAACTTGCTATAATAACATCCTTATTATCGCCCTGTATTGGCAGTGATAATAATGATGGTTTGTGGTTTGTTCAGACGTCAACGAGTGCATGGTGAACAATGGTGGATGCAGCCACTACTGTCAGAACACGCTGGGCTCATACAGATGTCACTGCGAGGAGGACGGACTGCACACCCTGGGCCCCGACAAACACTTCTGTCTAGGTCAGTGTCTATGTCCATCTACGTCATTTAGCTAGTGTCTTCCAACAAATACGGGGGCCGGCCCAGCAGCTCAGTGGTTTAGAGCGCTGGCATTGAGTGCTCTGGCCACCTGAGAGCCTAACGGCACGTGGATCGGTGGTTCGCGCCGCGCTGTGGTCATGTCTGTGTGGTCGCAGGATAAAGATCCCATGTCTTTCTTCGCAAAGAGTAGGGGGTTACCCCTCCGGACATGGTTCCGCTCTCCCTTCCTTCTCCCATTGACGTGATATGCCCAAAAGTGGTTTAGCGTCCTGACTATACAACCAACCAACTAACAAATACGTTTCAATGTTAATTATCCGTCGCTCGATCACGTAATCGTGTTGTTTTTCTTGTCCCACAGCCAAGTGTCCCTCCGGATTTCTGCTTCCCCCTGACCTCGGCTCCTGCTACAAGATCGTGACCCCTCAAAAGAACGCCGCCAGGAATTACACGGACGCCAACGAGGATTGCCGAGACTACCACGACATGGCCCACCTGGTGTCCATAGAAACCGCTCAGGAACAGAAGTTCCTGGCATCCGTGCTGAAATTCACCGGGGGTAAGTCACGTGATCCTTGAATTGGAAGCTTCAATTTCGGATTATACAATTCAATCCAAGAATATTTATGAAATCATTCTACATAGTTCAACGAGGCTGTCAAAGGCGGCTCATTCGTACGGTTTAAGGCATTCGCGCACAAAGATGGCACAAAAGACATATGCAGTCGCACTCGGCGGCATTAAGATCCAGCATGTGATGGAAGCGATTGTAAAGATCACATATGCAGCGCCTTTTACTTCGGCTAAAAATAATGTACGGTTAAACGGTACGGGTAATTAGTTCTGTCTTCAATCCACAATCTAGTTGCAAGAAATCTATGATTGTTGATACAGCTATTACGATGTGTGGTGTGGTCCAATCACGGTACCTTTGCTCAGCGAATATGAGTAGGCGAGTCCGAGTTACACACAATGATTCATTGTATAACACGGGCTTTGTTGTGTGTCCGGCGGGTCGCCAGGGATGTTGGAGGGCTGGCAAGGGTGGTGGACCAGCGCCAAGTACCTTCCCGGGATCAACGAGTTCGCCTGGTCGCCCACCAACAAGCTGATCCCGATGGAGGACCCCATCTGGGGCTTCAAGAAGATCCCGCACGACGACACCTGTGTCTGGATCCTCCAGATCTCAGTCTACAACTTCACGCTCGGCAACTACGACTGCAACACCCGATCCGGATTCGTGTGTGAGATCGACCTTCCGGAGCTACTGCTGCAGCCGGCGTCACTTCCGGGCTATCCCGGTGTGACGTCATCGGACGAGAACGAGGCTCCGAATTTACTACCCGATAGAGGGGACTATTAGCCAATGGGAAGGGTTCGATGTACTCAATAATCTCGGATACTCACGTTTTAAGCATTAAATCTATCGCGTTATGCGAGACATCAGACACGTATTGCATCACAGGGGAAGCGATTGATCAGCTGGCATGTGTCGCCTTCCTGGTCTTCGCAAAAAATGTGGAATAACTGAATGTAAATGGTTTTACCGCGGTGCTAACATGTTTCCAGACCTGATGGCCAGTAACAATTTGATAAATTTGTACTGAGGCCATTCTTAGTCGTTCTTCATGGCTCCAAATCGGCGCTAACCCCCCCCCCCCTCCGCCCCTCCCCACCACCACCACCCACCCACCGCCGCTCCGTTGTCAATATTTTCGGTACATACCACAAACTCAGACTGCACGTGTTTATGATACACGAGGACTTGGCAAATGGTTCAATTGATTAAATCTTTTATACTGTGAATGTTCATACTGGTTAACGAGGACTGGTCTTTTCTGTGACGTCACGGAGATGTCATAATACCTCGGCCTGGTAGCCAGCTCGCCAGCTTTCCAGACTAGTGCCTTTAATTCATGGAGACTGCTGATGGCACCATGGACAATATGGTGTTTCATGCCCACTGACACATAAGTTCATTATAAAGTGAACATTAAATTCTCATCCACTTTAGGGCTCCTGTTGAGTACTAGAGTGTACCCAGTGGATATAGCATCCAGATCCGGTGTTGGGGTTGGTGGGGGAGGGGGGGGGGGCGATCAGTCAGGGGCACCCCACCCCAACCAGGAACACATCAAATGACTGGAGTGGGCGGGGGGGGGGTCACTTGGAGCACAATGATATACGCAATATGGGGGGCCATTCGAGTATAACCTACACCTACCGGTCTTTGTTTAATCATTTGGCCAATATCGCACTATAAAAAAGAAGAAATAAAAGGTCTATGCAAATGTTAGTGTAAGCGGGTTAAAATTGGTGCATTTAATAATGCTGGTATTGGTATGATATTACAAATTAGAAACGTTGGCTTGTCGTCAGGTAGTGCCTTGTGGTTTAGTGACATATCAATCAATACATCTCTTCTGCCATAACTATGGCAACGTTTATTCTGTCTACTTGGTGGCCTATTTTGCTTGTGAACGACGCTGTAAATAAACATTTTAAGTTTGTAAAAATACACTGTATTTCTTTATTTCTTGTTCGCAAATGTGAAGGGTGTTTTTCCCAGTTGTTTTCCTATTTAATATAATTGTATCGTATTATGCATTCGATTAACATCGCCACAATTGTACATAATATGTGCAAATATATATTTTCGTATATAAGGACACAAGCAATTAATTGTATATAAATGTACATAGACTGTATGCATGTCTGCAAAATCAAATTTAACAAAATGTTTGGTTTTTCAGTTTTACATCGGAGCCCTCCCTCCCTACCCCCCCCTCCCCCCGCCCCCACCGCCCCCACCCAACCCATGGGGTTCACCCCTTTCTGCTCGCATCGAAGAAACATCGTAAAACATGGAGTGCCCACTAAAAGGCAAAACCACTTCGTCCATTTGTTGATTCCCCATAGACACAGAAGACACATAAAGCAGCCGAAATGGACAGACTTCACAATTGGAGCTAAAATGGCAAACAAGATGCACTTTAAAATTATACCAAATGTAACCCCAGTTGTCCCATCTCGAGCAATTACAGATACGGCTTATGCGTGACGTCACACGGCCTTGCGTGACGTCACACTGCCATGCGTGACGTCACACTTCCGTGTGTAGTGTCAAACTACCGTGTGTGATGTCACACTGCCATGTGTGATATCACACAGTCATGCGTGACGTCACACTGCCATGCGTGGCGTCACACTGCCATGCGTGACGTCACACTGCCATGCGTGACGTCACGCTGCCACGCGTGACGTCACACTGCCATGCGTGACGTCACACTGCCGTTTTCACGACCGGCGGGGGGTGGGGAGCTTAAACTTCCTAATCCCCCCCCCCCCCGCCCTCTCTTGGATCCGCTACCGAGTAATAGATGTACCGATCAAATTTCGCGTTTGATGAAGATGAAATAATCCAGTATTTGGTCGTGGTGTTAGAAAAAAATTTATTTCTTACCCTCACCCCCTTTCCCTCCCACATACGTATTTCATCCATATGATCAGGATAAACCGCGTCAACAATCGATTGAATTGTGAATATCGGACTATGTATGGAAAGGTCTGTCGAACCTTAAGTCCATCCGCCTCACCATGCAAATACACTGTGTCGATCGACAGCCGGAAAACAGGGAGATAGGTTCCTACTACTACTACAATTTCGTCGAAACTTTAATATGCAAGATATTTTATTTATGTCTGTTGTATTTTTTAGATTAAATAACCTTCCATCACGCAGGTGATCATCTATCGAGATTTGGGATATGTCACTCCTAGATAGCTAAAGAATGAAAAAAAACAGGTTTGATTTGTTTTGGGTATATCCCTAGGTTGCCCGGACTACAATGCAAATTTAAAATTAAATGTATCAAGGATGTCAAAGTTCATACACGTCAAGCTTACTTACGATTGTGTACCTGTTCCGACAGCCTCCTCGGCCAGTACATACGCGTCTATTTTAGGAAAGTGAGTGATTTCGAGAGAAGACCAGTGTCGTGCGAACGAGATACTATCTCGTGCAAACGAAATGCTATGTCGTGCGAACGAGATACTAAGTCGGGCGAACGAAATATTATCTCGTGCAAACGAAATGCTATGTCGTGCGAACGAGATACTAAGTCGTGCGAACGAGATACTATCTCGTGCAAACGAAATGCTATGTCGTGCGAACGAGATACTAAGTTGTGCGAACGAGATGCTATGTCGTGCGAACGAGATACTAAGTCGTGCGAACGAGATGCTATGTGGTGCGAAGGAGATACTATCTCGTGCGAACGAGATGCTATCTCGTGCGAACGAGATGCTATGTCGTGCAAACGAGATAGTATGTCGTGCGAACGAGATGCTATGTCGTGCGAACGAGATAGTATGTCGTGCGAACGAGATGCTAAGTCGTGCGAGCGAGATACTAAAAATTATTTCTGAATGTCCCTAGCGGGGCTCCGTAAGTATCAGTCAGTATTACGGTTACAGTTCTCTTCTATCAAAGATTCGTATATCTCCTTCTCGCCTTGGTTGGGAATCCCGCTTTGACCGTCTTGCCACGACACTGTGACGTCATCAAAGGGACATCCGACAAGACGACAGTCGCTATGACGACGCCCGTGAGTGTTGTGATGACTGTGCCGTAGACAGCGGAGGCCGGTGCCTCGGTGGCCGCCACCTCGGGGTCTCGTGTGGGTGACTCTGTCAGGGAGAGAGGGAAAGAGGGGGTGGGGGGGTGGGGCCACGTGTACAGCAAACAGCATAACAACATGCCAAACATTAAACACTAGACGACTGAGAACAGTGAGAATGTTTTCACGGCTGGCTAGCGCTCCAAATTACATGAACAGAATTTTACAAACGCCGACTAGTTCAGCCGACTAAATCAGTCGTGGGGTGGGGGGTGGGGGGGGGGGATATGATACTATTATCACCAAGCAGTCACTGTACTGTAATGGGGTTTGCTGATTGGCTTCTTTGATTTGGACAAAAATTAAAGGACATAACCATAATATTTGTCTATAGTATAAACAGACACTTACAACAGAGACGGTTGTAGTCGACGTTGAGGTCGAGATTGAGATTTGGGGTTGAGATTGAGATTTAAGGTTGAGATTGAGATTTGAGGATGAGATTGAGGCTGAGATTGAGGTGGGGATTTCTTAGTACAAGTACGTTTTCAGTTACCTTGACAGCGCGGTACGAAGGGAAACCACTGTCCGCTGAGGTTACACCTGATCTCCAACGACCCGGATGTGGCCTCAATGCTGTGGTTGCTATGGGAACAGGTGACGTTCACACGCGTCCCGCTCATTGTCCCCTGGGATGAAATACTCAACCCGTCCCATGTGGGCAGTGCCGGGCAGGCGACCTCTGGCGAGAAACATCGCCACACATATACGCGTGTAGATATTTCCAAGTCACTTTAACTCCGGATCAGTTGCACTTCGAAAGGATAGTCATTGGCCAATAACAATACCAACAATGCTGGGTTCATAATTAATTGGCTTTTTATGCCATGTGTATGTTGTATGTGTGTTTGTATGTTGACTAATGCTTAATTCGGAAAAAAAGAACACGATGAAAAACGCAATTTCCGGTAAGAATCACCAACATATATGGCGAAATAGAGATGATTATAATATAGTAAATAGAGCTTAAGTGTCCTTCCATTTGAAGAAATAGCTGACTTCCGGGCTGGGAAGTAATAGTGTGAGATTACAATCTGCAACAGGCTGGGTCACTTAAGTAATCATCCTAAATATTAAAGTAACTTACATTATAGCCGAGAAAGTTGGCATGCATACTGCTTTCGATTTATTTGTGAAAGAGCTAACATAAATATATCAATAGTAATATCGAAGTCCATTTATACTGCACCACGACAGGAAAATATTTATAATAGTCTTAAATAGATATCAAGTGAACCATCCCTGGCTATGACGTCATTACCTTTACATCGAACCGGTCGCGGCACCCACGTGCCATTCTCAGAACACGTGACCGTTTGCTTGTAAACACCCGGATGTAGCCAGTATGAAGTGACGCAAGAGTAAGTCACGCGACTCTGGTACGTGGTTGCCATGGTGGCGGCCAACTCGAGGATGGAGAAGGGAATGACGGGGGCAGCCCCACAATCCACAGCTATAACAAACACATAGGCAGTCGAGTTAATGAACACTGACAACACATATTTGTTTAATTCCCATGTAATTTATGGACACAATTTTTCGTATTGGGCAACGCCGGAACTGTTCGCGCGGTTGTCTCACAGAATTGTGTGCAACGACAGTGTCATTTATGACTCCTAATTCACGTATTTAATGTTGGTATTGGGTCAGTTATAGTTTTCTTTTTGTATAAACTTTATTTATTTTGCGAGGTTTTCAGCAGCGAATATATATGTGAATGATCACTTGAGTTATAGTTATAGTTAAAACAGTCCGGAGACCATGTTGCTTTGGTCGGATAAAGGGCGGAGGGAATAACTTTTCCGATCTCCGAGAATTGGCATACAGGAATTGTTGGAGATTCGCGATTAGCTGTTGACAATTCTTGGGGATCGTTATCCGTACAATTCCTGGTACAACGCCAAGTTTCTTTCCCTATTTACCGCGATCCGTTATAGCAGTCTGTGTTCCTCCATATTCGCAATGTTTGTTTCGCGCTCAATCTGGTGCAGTCCTCATCTTGGGGATTCGATATCACGCTCCCTAATTCGCGATTCAAAGGTGTATTCCCACGCCCCGATGAATAGTTGTGAGGAACAGGTATAAACCTTAACGCGCACAAAGACACACCAGATCTTCCTCGTGGTCACATCTACACTGAACTGACAAAGGCAGCACAGACTAACCTTCTCATAGTCGCATCTATACTGAAATGACAAAGCGATTTTCAAACGTAGAATGAACCAAAATTACTTCAATTTCACTGGCATCGGAGTCCCGGATATGTACCCAAGAGACACCTACAACAAGCGACACGTGTCCCTTGTTTGTTACTGCACTCACGTAAGCAGTCTTCTAGTCCTTCCCAAAGTCCGCTGTCGTTGCAATATATCCGTTTGTGCATTGTTCCGCTGACGAAGACGTGACCCGTGACGCATGTTATATTGGCCAGGTCGCCAAACACTGGGGCTGTATTGGTCCTAAGGATGTAACTGGAGTTGTCGGGAGTTGGCTCGGGACAGTGCATAGCTGTAAGCAATACAGTTAAATAGTTTGGGATTGCGAGTGACGTCAAACGATCGATACCTGGAAACTGGTTTCATTGCACACGTGGCCTGCGTCGTCTTGACAACCACCTCACATCAGCTAAATGTCAAAGTCACAATCCGTCACTTGGCCCAGTTTATTCTTACCCAGGCAGTCATGATGTCACCGTGGCTTGGCTAAGTTATTTCTTACCCCGGCAGTCATGATGTCACCGTGTCTTGGTCCAGTTTATTCTGGCCCTGGCAGTCATGATGTCACCGTGTCTTGGTCCAGTTTATTCTGGCCCTGGCAGTCATGATGTCACCGTGTCTTGGTCCAGTTTATTCTGGCCCTGGCAGTCATGATGTCACCGTGTCTTACCCCAGTTTATTCTTACCGTGGCAGTCCTGATGTGACCGTGTCTTGGTCCACTTTTCCCCATCACAGTGGTACTGCGCCGAGACGCCCCCTGCCGGCAAGGCATGCCCGGGCTGACACTGATAGGTCACGGTGCCGTTAGCCGAGGTGTCCGTACTGTCGGGGATGGCGCGGGGGACGACGGGAACAGGTGGGCACCGCCCAACTGACGGACGACGGAAAACCTCATGTTAAACAATAACAACAGCAACGATAATGACATTAAGAGCAGCATGATAATGACAATAACAACACAATGGTCATTAACAAAAATTAGGCAAAATAAAATCGTAGCAAGCAGGTCAACGATTTGTATCGCGACCTCTAGTGACAATTCATGGCCTAGAAAGATGTTATCAATGATGACCCAATAGATCTACGCCATTTCGTTCTAGTTCCGGTTCAGGCTACACTGTGATATATACACTGCCTTTTCCTTTTTGCAATGGAAAAGCAGACAAGTAAAGTTACCTTATTAGACCAAACCATTGTGGCATTGATCATATCTGATGTGGCTACATGACACTGATTTGATTATATTATACGCCCGGAAACAAAGTAACTTGCATTTCTGTACACCAACAATTCTGGGAACTTTAAGTGGCAAGGGAACCCAAGCGTCTGCCTTAACTTTTACCTGCGTAATACTAGAATAATATAAAGAGCAAGGCTTAGTATAATGTAGAACCGGCCCCCGCCCCCTTTATCTGTGGAAAGGCCGGCTAATAGCTGTTGAGAATGACCCTGACCTTGGCAGGAGAAGTTGTGGGCCGACCACTGCCCCTCGCCTCCACATGTAATTTTTATTGTCCGGTGTCCATCTTCCATGCGCCTACTTCCGGTACACGTGTACCCAATTGCGACTCCGAATGTGTTCCGCGTGTCATTTTGAGTAGCGAAGGAAATGTTAGGAAGCGGGCTGCAAGTTATCCCTGGAAATACAAATACGCCCATTGATGTCGGTGTGTGGCACCCGATACTGCAACCTGCACTCGTATCTGATGTGTACAGGTTTGAGGGTTTATGTTTTCGTTAAGCACATTCGCCATTTGGGCGAATTATGATGAAATGGCTTACACAAGCGCGGATTAAACATTAAAATTGATTTATTTCTCAGAGCGGGAACCTTTATTACATGCATCTGGAGCAAAACAAACACGGGTTTCACCTAGGCGACTCATAAAGGCCAAAGAGACCGCTATCCTCAGAGCCACATAGAGTTGTAAACAGGAAGAAAATTATGCAACTGCAATTTATACACTGCAAAGAACGAAGTGTGTCTTATAACAACATTGCAGAGTGTGAGAGGAGGGGGGTGGGAGGCTACTGTATCGTTAACATATGTCACATTTCAAAATATTATAATGCTCAGAATAATTGCCCGTGATATTATCTGTAATGCATTTTGACAATCCTGCCACGCTGTGATTATTTATGTTGCATTAGATTGTTGTCGTTGCACGGCGTGGCACTGACCTTGGCAGACCGGAGCTGTGTCGTTCCACATCCGGCGGATACAGCGGATAGGGTGCCATTTCTGGCGGTCAGGGAGCTCGTATCCATGGCGACAGGAGACTCGCACTACCACGCCCTCGACCGTCAGGTCAGTGCTGAGCACACCGTGAGCCGGCCGCACCAGGGGAGGGCACACCTCAACTGGCGCCGGGTGCGGGGGAGGGGTGTGGCAGGTTAAGAAGATTCAGTGACAAGGTCGGATCAATCTAATAGTCTGGGTTGTTTAAATTATTCTGCGCGAGCTAGATTAGGAGGCAACCAAACGGGACGGGGCGAGAAAAACCAGTGGCCATGACTATATATTGCTGCCAATAATTTATATTTAAAGTAATGTTAATGTATCCCCAAAAGAATCATGCCAATCTTCAGGGTAATATCACATGAACTCCGACCCCCTCCCCATCGTGTAACCCCTCCCCCCCCCCCCCCCCCCCCCCCAGCTAAAGTGGGCAGTTGTCCGTCAGTACCTCGGCAATCAGCGATCTCCTTCCAGGAGCCATTTTCGTCACACGACAAGGAATTCGACGTGGACCCATCCTTGAAGCGGTAACCAGCGCGACAGGTGGCCACGTAATGCGTTGCCTTGGTTACTGGATATGTGAGAGCGAGGGTGGCATTCTCCATATAGGGGGCAGCAAGGCAGGTGTCAACTGAAAAGAAAATCCCATAAAGTGTACAGGCACCGACAGCGACGGTGGAGGAGGAAGGGTCTAGGGGGCGGGGTAGAGGGAGGGCTGGCGGGAGAAGAGGGATGGGGGTGGATCCCAGAAAGGCCTCTTGCTGCGATAAATAATTTACGATGATGACCACTTGTACGGAGATGGTGGGGGGTGGAGGGGGGCGGTGTGTCCATGGATTTGGATTTAGATTTAGAATGACCAATCCAGGGAGATCAATCAATATTAACATGTGTATTAGAACTGTTTTACTTAGTAATACCCAAATAGTGCATGAACTTGGCTTATCCACACATTGTATGATAAAGGTTATAATGGTCTGTGACAGAAACATGACTTACCATCAGTGTTGGCCCTTGGACACCCACATTCCGTCATCTGTCTGTGGGAGAAACACGACTTACCATCAGTGTTGCCCTTGGACACCCACACTCCGCCATCTGTCTGTGGGAGAAACACGACTTACCATCTCAGTGCTGGTCCTTGGACACCCACACTTCGCCATTTGTCTGTGGGAGAAACACGACTTACCATCAGTGTTGGCCCTTGGACACCCACACTCCGCTATCTGTCTGTGGGAGAAACACGACTTACGATCACAGTGCTGGTCCTTGGACACCCACAGTCCGCCATCTGTCTGTGGGAGAAACACGACTTACGCTCACAGTGCTGGTCCTTGGACACCCACACTCCATCATTGCCGCACGACATTCTGAGAACTTCCAGGCCCTCCGCGCTGAGCATGCCGGGATTGCACATGACCTTGACCTGCGCCCCGGGGTGTGAGGGGAGAGCGGGGGTCGACGGGATAACGGGACAGCGCTCTACTCCTGATCAGTGGAGAGGAACATGATTAAAATCTCCAAGACAATCTCCATGCACTACATCAAACTTAAGTGAGAAAAGGGAAGAGGTCTTGTTTCATAATACACCTGAGGAGTAATGACTAATGATAGAACGGTTATGATCAAACATCAACTAAGCATCTTACAACTTGAGTAATAATAAAGCTAGCTATAAGAAAGTTAGAAAACCGTTTTCATGAAAGCCGTGAATATATCACAGAAATAAGATTCCTAATATTATCAGGATATTTTTGTTATTAGGTATTACTTGCAGCCGGCATTTTTATTTTTATTGGTTGTTATGGTGAATCTTTAAGTATAACAATTATATCCGTTATTAGGTAATTCTTTATTCTGATATATTTTATTTTTGTTGTTGACAAAACACATATAAACATGCCTGACATCTACATACCGTGTACATGACAAGACGACGGTACATTCGAATACCGTTATAACCTTTTTAACATCACTGCATGCTCTGATGCTTCCATCTATCCTTATCACATTGTAAATCAGCTCGGTTCTTGACCATTTCCAATTTTAGCACTTTATATTTTATCACAAACTGGACGCTACCTTCAAAAGATATTGTTGCTCCCCTAGACATATTTAATCGATATACCGCTTCACCAGAAAAAAAAGCTTACTATCTGGAACACCATTTCTTCCAAAGAAATCTTTTATCAATATTGTCTGCTAAATCATCCCCAGATAAGTATAGCTATACTATGTTCCATATTACCTTTACATATTCGCATTCCGAAAATACATGAATTTGCGTTTCGCTAAATTGCAACCACCATACATAATTGTCATTCTGCGCAATGCCCCAAACCAATAATACCTTTTTGTAGATAATTTCCAAGTTGTAGTTCCTAAAAAATACCCAGGTATTTGGCTTACAAAGAACAAAATCGGTTAAATTATGCCTAACACATGTATATACTGTGTTTGGCATGCCATAATTTCAATGAGTAAATTTCTTTCTCCCTGCTTTTATGCGAGGACTTGGACTTTTCTGGGCAATATATGAAGGTTGATAGCTTGGTAATCGTGACAACCAATGAAAATCAATTCAAATATTCGGCTGAGATCTTGGCAGAAGGTATTAGCAAGAGCCGAGCCGAGCAGGACGAGACCGCTCTGGGGCCTCATGTATCTTTGCGGTGGCTCCACATGTTAACGCCCCTATCCTGCCCCATACCCCACCACGCCTTTTCTCCACTAACAAGCCCTACCATGTTCCTCCACTCGCCACCATTGTCCTCACCTTACAAACCCCACCCTCCCCTCACGCTCACCCTCACCCCTCCAATGTGCAATATAGATATAGATCTATATATGGACTGATGTAGAATTTTCAATTGAACAAAGTCATATAAGTTGCGACATGTCTGGGAGTGATTAATTGCAAGAAAACATCAATGCACACTAGCATAGAAATCATTTTTTCAGAGTTTGACGGCCATGTGGAAAATGGCGGCTAAAAGGCTCTTTAGCTGTCCACTAGGCAAGTCCATCACCTGATTCCAAACTCCAGACATGTCAGGCAATCTAAAAACACAGTGGCGCCTTGTCCCAGGATTCCGGGGTTTGGCATATATACTACACCACCGCCAATCCCCGGTAGATGTTGATGGGAGTTTAATGGACGGGATGCAATTGGGGATCGTAGGTATGAGAATTTTGGGACAAAGGCAAAGATATAGCCTGAAAACAATGTGGCGGGCGAATGTTCAGGATAACGACCACCACTACACGGTCACTCTCCATTGGCTTGACATCACACAATGACACTAACAGTGCCCGGAAGTGGCCCGAGTTAACTACAATCTCGCCCACACCATAACTTACATTTTAAGTTCAAGGGCGTCCCCGGGGGCATTCGGGTCGTTCCCACGAATCTTACACGAAGTGATAAAATCGAGATCTGTTGCCAAGATGCGCCCTTTAGTTCGAAATTGTTTGGTAAAAAAAAGTGTGACCCCCCCCCCACCCCCCCTAGGCCCTCGTTCTGCTTTCTGGAATTGTGTAAATAAGACGGCGAAGCTTGCACCGCCACCCTTAGTGACAGAACAACGACTGCAATGTATTATTTATGCTCCGCGCGACGGCGAAAGACCGAAACGTAAACGTATGTGAAAACAACATCTGACTGCCCAAAACGGGCTAGGATCATGACTTTCACACCTATAACATAATTAGATGCCGATTTTTGTCCAAGCATAATACGATAGTAAAAAATAGATATGTTCCCAAAGATGTTTCCTACCCTCCTAATCTCGCAATAAGTATTGTTTTAATGGGTAGATTTAGGTCTGGAGGGTGTAACAAGTCCCATAACGAGCAAAGAGGCCAAGGCCGTAAAGTACTGCTAACGCTGTTTCTGTGCCTTGAAACTCACACGTCCACCCCCCCCCCCCCAACTGCTCATGTTTTTTCGTATATCGGTGACTAAGAGCTACAAAACGAGCGTATCGCGGCCTAATAACGGCAGATTGTGTAGGATGGCAAAGTCAAATGGAACTGTTAGTTTGTTCTTAGTTATGTAGGACGTTTTGGGCAGTCTGACGTTTTGGGCGCCAACAAACGTATCCGCACTGACAGACCGGGATGCCTATCAGGACACGTGCTGCAATAAACGCTGTTGTCTGGTTTGTATATTCCTACGCCGTCACTTGCTATATGGTTATGTCCTATTCACCTGAGCAGCCGGGTATGTCCTGCACACTCCATTTCCCATTCCTAAGACAGATTACGGAGCGCGACGTGCCGCCCTCCGGAAAAGTTGTCCCGACAATGCAGGTGTAGGACAAGACCGCATCACCCACTCTGTATAAGACCGCGTTGTGGACTTTCAACGGTTGAGGGCAATTCACTGCAGAGACATACGCAAAGTAGCGGTACAGTCTTTCCAAATTATGTAATCCTTATTTTATCATGTTGTTTATTTGACTAAATGGCGACAATGGAACGAGATTCTTCAAAAGGATGAGAGTAATAAAGTAACTATCTTTGGAATAATCAAGAACCAATATTATTGGGTTCTTCGGTTTGGATTACGTTACGGCAGATGTCTTATATACATTCATTGATGATTGAAGGTATTGCCTTACCTACCTGTACTGATAGAAGGATATCTACACCGCCTTACCTACCTGTACTTGTAGAAGGATATCTACACCGCCTTACCTACCTGTACTGGTAGAAGGATATATACACCGCCTTACCTACCTGTACTGGTAGAAGGATATCTACACCGCCTTACCTACCTGTACTGGTAGAAGGATATCTACACCGCCTTACCTACCTGTACTGGTAGAAGGATATCTACACCGCCTTACCTACCTGTACTGATAGAAGGATATCTACACCGCCTTACCTACCTGTACTGATAGAAGGATATCTACACCGCCTTACCTACCTGTACTGGTAGAAGGATATCTACACCGCCTTACCTACCTGTACTGATAGAAGGATATCTACACCGCCTTACCTACCTGTACGGATAGAAGGATATCTACACCGCCTTACCTACCTGTACTGATAGAAGGATATCTACACCGCCTTACCTACCTGTACTGATAGAAGGATATCTACACCGCCTTACCTACCTGTACTGGTAGAAGGATATCTACACCGCCTTACCTACCTGTACTGATAGAAGGATATCTACACCGCCTTACCTACCTCTACTGATAGACGGATATCTACACCGCCTTACCTACCTGTACTGATAGAAGGATATCTACACCGCCTTACCTACCTGTACAGATAGAAGGATATCTACACCGCCTTACCTACCTGTACTGATAGAAGGATATCTACACCGCCTTACCTACCTGTACTGATAGAAGGATATCTACACCGCCTTACCTACCTGTACTGGTAGAAGGATATCTACACCGCCTTACCTACCTGTACTGGTAGAAGGATATCTACACCGCCTTACCTACCTGTACTGGTAGAAGGATATCTACACCGCCTTACCTACCTGTACTGGTAGAAGGATATCTACACCGCCTTACCTACCTGTACTGATAGAAGGATATCTACACCGCCTTACCTACCTGTACTGATAGAAGGATATCTACACCGCCTTACCTACCTGTACTGATAGACGGATATCTACACCGCCTTACCTACCTGCACTTGTAGAAGGATATCTACACCGCCTTACCTACCTGTACTGATAGAAGGATATCTACACCGCCTTACCTACCTGTACTGATAGAAGGATATCTACACCGCCTTACCTACCTGTACTGATAGACGGATATCTACACCGCCTTACCTACCTGTACTGGTAGAAGGATATCTACACCGCCTTACCTACCTGTACTGGTAGAAGGATGACTACACCGCCTTACCTACCTGTACTGATAGAAGGATATCTACACCGCCTTACCTACCTGTACGGATAGAAGGATATCTACACCGCCATACCTACCTGTACTGATAGAAGGATATCTACACCTCCTTACCTACCTGTACTGGTAGAAGGATATCTACACCGCCTTACCTACCTGTACTGGTAGAAGGATGTCTACACCGCCTTACCTACCTGTACTGATAGAAGGATATCTACACCGCCTTACCTACCTGTACGGATAGAAGGATATCTACACCGCCATACCTACCTGTACTGATAGAAGGATATCTACACCGCCTTACCTACCTGTACTGGTAGAAGGATATCTACACCGCCTTACCTACCTGTACTGGTAGAAGGATATCTACACCGCCTTACCTACCTGTACTGGTAGAAGGATATCTACACCGCCTTACCTACCTGTACTGATAGAAGGATATCTACACCGCCTTACCTACCTGTACGGATAGAAGGATATCTACACCGCCTTACCTACCTGTACGGATAGAAGGATATCTACACCGCCTTACCTACCCGTACTGGTAGAAGGATATCTACACCGCCTTACCTACCTGTACTAATAGAAGAATATCTACACCGCCTTACCTGCCTGTACTGGTAGAAGGATATCTACACCGCCTTACCTGCCTGTACTGGTAGAAGGATATCTACACCGCCTTACCTACCTGTACTGATAGAAGGATATCTACACCGCCTTACCTGCCTGTACTGGTAGAAGGATATCTACACCGCCTTACTTACCTGTACTGATAGAAGGATATCTACACCGCCTTACCTACCTGTACTGGTAGAAGGATATCTACACCGCCTTACCTACCTGTACTGGTAGAAGGATATCTACACCGCCTTACCTACCTGTACTGGTAGAAGGATATCTATACCGCCTTACCTACCTGTACTGATAGAAGGATATCTACACCGCCTTACCTACCTGTACTGGTAGAAGGATGTCTACACCGCCTTACCTACCTGTACTGATAGAAGGATATCTACACCGCCTTACCTACCTGTACGGATAGAAGGATATCTACACCGCCATACCTACCTGTACTGATAGAAGGATATCTACACCTCCTTACCTACCTGTACTGGTAGAAGGATATCTACACCGCCTTACCTACCTGTACTGGTAGAAGGATATCTACACCGCCTTACCTACCTGTACTGGTAGAAGGATGTCTACACCGCCTTACCTACCTGTACTGATAGAAGGATATCTACACTGCCTTACCTACCTGTACGGATAGAAGGATATCTACACCGCCATACCTACCTGTACTGATAGAAGGATATCTACACCGCCTTACCTACCTGTACTGGTAGAAGGATATCTACACCGCCTTACCTACCTGTACTGGTAGAAGGATATCTACACCGCCTTACCTACCTGTACTGGTAGAAGGATATCTACACCGCCTTACCTACCTGTACTGATAGAAGGATATCTACACCGCTTTACCTACCTGTACGGATAGAAGGATATCTACACCGCCTTACCTACCTGTACGGATAGAAGGATATCTACACCGCCTTACCTACCCGTACTGGTAGAAGGATATCTACACCGCCTTACCTACCTGTACTGATAGAAGAATATCTACACCGCCTTACCTGCCTGTACTGGTAGAAGGATATCTACACCGCCTTACCTGCCTGTACTGGTAGAAGGATATCTACACCGCCTTACCTACCTGTACTGATAGAAGGATATCTACACCGCCTTAACTGCCTGCACTGGTAGAAGGATATCTACACCGCCTTACCTACCTGTACTGATAGAAGGATATCTACACCGCCTTACCTACCTGTACTGGTAGAAGGATATCTACACCGCCTTACCTACCTGTACTGATAGAAGGATATATACACCGCCTTACCTACCTGTACTGGTAGAAGGATATCTACACCGCCTTACCTACCTGTACTGGTAGAAGGATATCTACACCGCCTTACCTACCTGTACTGATAGAAGGATATCTACACCGCCTTACCTACCTGTACTGATAGAAGGATATCTACACCGCCTTACCTACCTGTACGGATAGAAGGATATCTACACGGCCTTACCTACCTGTACTGATAGAAGGATATCTACACCGCCTTACCTACCTGTACTGATAGAAGGATATCTACACCGCCTTACCTACCTGTACTGATAGAAGGATATCTACACCGCCTTACCTACCTGTACTGATAGAAGGATATCTACACCGCCTTACCTACCTGTACTGGTAGAAGGATATCTACACCGCCCCACCTACCTGTACTGATAGAAGGATATCTACACCGCCTTAACTACCTGTACTGATAGAAGGATATCTACACCGCCTTACCTACCTGTACTGGTAGAAGGATATCTACAACGCCTTAGCTACCTGTACTGATAGAAGGATATCTACACCGCCTTACCTACCTGTACTGGTAGAAGGATATCTACACCGCCTTACCTACCTGTACTGATAGAAGGATATCTACACCGCCTTACCTACCTGTACTGGTAGAAGGATATCTACACCGCCTTACCTACCTGTACTGATAGAAGGATATCTACACCTCCTTACCTACCTGTACTGGTAGAAGGATATCTACACCGCCTTACCTACCTGTACTGGTAGAAGGATATCTACACCGCCTTACCTACCTGTACTGATAGAAGGATATCTACACCGCCTTACCTACCTGTACTGATAGAAGGATATCTACACCGCCTTACCTACCTGTACTGGTAGAAGGATATCTACACCGCCTTACCTACCTGTACTGGTAGAAGGATATCTACACCGCCTTACCTACCTGTACTTGTAGAAGGATATCTACACCACCTTACCTACCTGTACTGATAGAAGGATATCTACACCGCTTTACCTACCTGTACTGATAGAAGGATATCTACACCGCCTTACCTACCTGTACTGGTAGAAGGATATCTACACCGCCTTACCTACCTGTACTGATAGAAGGATATCTACACCGCCTTACCTACCTGTACTGGTAGAAGGATATCTACACCGCCTTACCTACCTGTACTGATAGAAGGATATCTACACCGCCTTACCTACCTGTACTGATAGAAGGATATCTACACCGCCTTACCTACCTGTACTGGTAGAAGGATATCTACACCGCCTTACCTACCTGTACTGGTAGATGGATATCTACACCGCCTTACCTACCTGTACTTGTAGAAGGATATCTACACCACCTTACCTACCTGTACTGATAGAAGGCTATCTACACCGCCTTACCTACCTGTACTGATAGAGGGATATCTACACCGCCTTACCTACCTGTAATGGTAGAAGGATATCTACACCGCCTTACCTACCTGTACTGATAGAAGGATATCTACACCGCCTTACCTACCTGTACTGGTAGAAGGATATCTACACCGTCTTACCTACCTGTACTGATAGAAGGATATCTACACCGCCTTACCTACCTGTACTGGTAGAAGGATATATACACCGCCTTACCTACCTGTACTGGTAGAAGGATATCTACACCGCCTTACCTACCTGTACTGATAGAAGGATATCTACACCGCCTTACCTACCTGTACTGATAGAAGGATATCTACACCTCCTTACCTACCTGTACTGGTAGAAGGATATGTACACCGCCTTACCTACCTGTACTGGTAGAAGGATATCTACACCGCCTTACCTACCTGTACTGATAGAAGGATATCTACACCGCCTTAACTATCTGTACTGATAGAAGGATATCTACACCGCCTTACCTACCTGTACTGATAGAAGGATATCTACACCGCCTTACCTACCTGTACTGATAGAAGGATATCTACACCGCCTTACCTACCTGTACTGATAGAAGGATATCTACACCGCCTTACCTACCTGTACTGGTAGAAGGATATCTACACCGCCTTACCTACCTGTACTGATAGAAGGATATCTACACCTCCTTACCTACCGGTACTGATAGAAGGATATCTACACCGCCTTACCTACCTGTACTGATAGAAGGATATCTACACCGCCTTACCTACCTGTACTGGTAGAAGGATATCTACACCGCCTTACCTACCTGTACTGGTAGAAGGATATCTACACCGCCTTACCTACCTGTACTGGTAGAAGGATATCTACACCGCCTTACCTACCTGTACTGGTAGAAGGATATCTACACCGCCTTACCTACCTGTACTGGTAGAAGGATATCTACACCGCCTTACCTACCTGTACTGGTAGAAGGATATCTACACCGCCTTACCTACCTGTACTGATAGAAGGATATCTACACCGCCTTACCTACCTGTACTGGTAGAAGGATATCTACACCGCCTTACCTACCTGTACTGGTAGAAGGATATCTACACCGCCTTACCTGCCTGTACTGGTAGAAGGATATCTACACCGCCTTACCTACCTGTACTGGTAGAAGGATATCTACACCGCCTTACCTACCTGTACTGGTAGAAGGATATCTACACCGCCTTACCTGCCTGTACTGATAGAAGGATATCTACACCGCCTTACCTACCTGTACTGGTAGAAGGATATCTACACCGCCTTACCTACCTGTACTGGTAGAAGGATATCTACACCGCCTTACCTACCTGTACTGGTAGAAGGATATCTACACCGCCTTACCTATCTGTACTGATAGAAGGATATCTACACCTCCTTACCTACCTGTACTGGTAGAAGGATATCTACACCGCCTTACCTACCTGTACTGGTAGAAGGATATCTACACCGCCTTACCTATCTGTACGGATAGAAGGATATCTACACCTCCTTACCTACCTGTACTGGTAGAAGGATATCTACACCGCCTTACCTACCTGTACTGGTAGAAGGATATCTACACCGCCTTACCTACCTGTACTGGTAGAAGGATATCTACACCGCCTTACCTACCTGTACTGGTAGAAGGATATCTACACCGCCTTACCTATCTGTACTGGTAGAAGGATATCTACACTTCCTTACCTACCTGTACTGGTAGAAGGATACCTACACCGCCTTACCTACCTGTACTGGTAGAAGGATATCTACACCGCCTTACCTACCTGTACTGGTAGAAGGATATCTACACCGCCTTACCTACCTGTACTGGTAGAAGGATATCTACACCGCCTTACCTACCTGTACTGATAGAAGGATATCTACACCGCCTTACCTACCTGTACTGATAGAAGGATATCTACACCGCCTTACCTACCTGTACTGGTAGAAGGATATCTACACCGCCTTACCTACCTGTACTGATAGAAGGATATCTACACCGCCTTACCTACCTGTACTGGTAGAAGGATATCTACACCGCCTTACCTACCTGTACTGATAGAAGGATATCTACACCGCCTTACCTACCTGTACTGATAGAAGGATATCTACACCGCCTTACCTACCTGTACTGGTAGAAGGATATCTACACCGCCTTACCTACCTGTACTGATAGAAGGATATCTACACCTCCTTACCTACCTGTACTGATAGAAGGATATCTACACCGCCTTACCTACCTGTACTGGTAGAAGGATATCTACACCGCCTTACCTACCTGTACTGGTAGAAGGATATCTACACCGCCTTACCTACCTGTACTGATAGAAGGATATCTACACCGCCTTACCTACCTGTACTGATAGAAGGATATCTACACCGCCTTACCTACCTGTACTGATAGAAGGATATCTACACCGCCTTACCTACCTGTACTGGTAGAAGGATATCTACACCTCCTTACCTACCTGTACGGATAGAAGGATATCTACACCGCCTTACCTACCTGTACGGATAGAAGGATATCTACACCGCCTTACCTACCCGTACTGGTAGAAGGATATCTACACCGCCTTACCTACCTGTACTAATAGAAGAATATCTACACCGCCTTACCTGCCTGTACTGGTAGAAGGATATCTACACCGCCTTACCTGCCTGTACTGGTAGAAGGATATCTACACCGCCTTACCTACCTGTACTGATAGAAGGATATCTACACCGCCTTACCTGCCTGTACTGGTAGAAGGATATCTACACCGCCTTACTTACCTGTACTGATAGAAGGATATCTACACCGCCTTACCTACCTGTACTGGTAGAAGGATATCTACACCGCCTTACCTACCTGTACTGGTAGAAGGATATCTACACCGCCTTACCTACCTGTACTGGTAGAAGGATATCTATACCGCCTTACCTACCTGTACTGATAGAAGGATATCTACACCGCCTTACCTACCTGTACTGGTAGAAGGATGTCTACACCGCCTTACCTACCTGTACTGATAGAAGGATATCTACACCGCCTTACCTACCTGTACGGATAGAAGGATATCTACACCGCCATACCTACCTGTACTGATAGAAGGATATCTACACCTCCTTACCTACCTGTACTGGTAGAAGGATATCTACACCGCCTTACCTACCTGTACTGGTAGAAGGATATCTACACCGCCTTACCTACCTGTACTGGTAGAAGGATGTCTACACCGCCTTACCTACCTGTACTGATAGAAGGATATCTACACTGCCTTACCTACCTGTACGGATAGAAGGATATCTACACCGCCATACCTACCTGTACTGATAGAAGGATATCTACACCGCCTTACCTACCTGTACTGGTAGAAGGATATCTACACCGCCTTACCTACCTGTACTGGTAGAAGGATATCTACACCGCCTTACCTACCTGTACTGGTAGAAGGATATCTACACCGCCTTACCTACCTGTACTGATAGAAGGATATCTACACCGCTTTACCTACCTGTACGGATAGAAGGATATCTACACCGCCTTACCTACCTGTACGGATAGAAGGATATCTACACCGCCTTACCTACCCGTACTGGTAGAAGGATATCTACACCGCCTTACCTACCTGTACTGATAGAAGAATATCTACACCGCCTTACCTGCCTGTACTGGTAGAAGGATATCTACACCGCCTTACCTGCCTGTACTGGTAGAAGGATATCTACACCGCCTTACCTACCTGTACTGATAGAAGGATATCTACACCGCCTTAACTGCCTGCACTGGTAGAAGGATATCTACACCGCCTTACCTACCTGTACTGATAGAAGGATATCTACACCGCCTTACCTACCTGTACTGGTAGAAGGATATCTACACCGCCTTACCTACCTGTACTGATAGAAGGATATATACACCGCCTTACCTACCTGTACTGGTAGAAGGATATCTACACCGCCTTACCTACCTGTACTGGTAGAAGGATATCTACACCGCCTTACCTACCTGTACTGATAGAAGGATATCTACACCGCCTTACCTACCTGTACTGATAGAAGGATATCTACACCGCCTTACCTACCTGTACGGATAGAAGGATATCTACACGGCCTTACCTACCTGTACTGATAGAAGGATATCTACACCGCCTTACCTACCTGTACTGATAGAAGGATATCTACACCGCCTTACCTACCTGTACTGATAGAAGGATATCTACACCGCCTTACCTACCTGTACTGATAGAAGGATATCTACACCGCCTTACCTACCTGTACTGGTAGAAGGATATCTACACCGCCCCACCTACCTGTACTGATAGAAGGATATCTACACCGCCTTAACTACCTGTACTGATAGAAGGATATCTACACCGCCTTACCTACCTGTACTGGTAGAAGGATATCTACAACGCCTTACCTACCTGTACTGATAGAAGGATATCTACACCGCCTTACCTACCTGTACTGGTAGAAGGATATCTACACCGCCTTACCTACCTGTACTGATAGAAGGATATCTACACCGCCTTACCTACCTGTACTGGTAGAAGGATATCTACACCGCCTTACCTACCTGTACTGATAGAAGGATATCTACACCTCCTAACCTACCTGTACTGGTAGAAGGATATCTACACCGCCTTACCTACCTGTACTGGTAGAAGGATATCTACACCGCCTTACCTACCTGTACTGATAGAAGGATATCTACACCGCCTTACCTACCTGTACTGATAGAAGGATATCTACACCGCCTTACCTACCTGTACTGGTAGAAGGATATCTACACCGCCTTACCTACCTGTACTGGTAGAAGGATATCTACACCGCCTTACCTACCTGTACTTGTAGAAGGATATCTACACCACCTTACCTACCTGTACTGATAGAAGGATATCTACACCGCTTTACCTACCTGTACTGATAGAAGGATATCTACACCGCCTTACCTACCTGTACTGGTAGAAGGATATCTACACCGCCTTACCTACCTGTACTGATAGAAGGATATCTACACCGCCTTACCTACCTGTACTGGTAGAAGGATATCTACACCGCCTTACCTACCTGTACTGATAGAAGGATATCTACACCGCCTTACCTACCTGTACTGATAGAAGGATATCTACACCGCCTTACCTACCTGTACTGGTAGAAGGATATCTACACCGCCTTACCTACCTGTACTGGTAGATGGATATCTACACCGCCTTACCTACCTGTACTTGTAGAAGGATATCTACACCACCTTACCTACCTGTACTGATAGAAGGCTATCTACACCGCCTTACCTACCTGTACTGATAGAGGGATATCTACACCGCCTTACCTACCTGTAATGGTAGAAGGATATCTACACCGCCTTACCTACCTGTACTGATAGAAGGATATCTACACCGCCTTACCTACCTGTACTGGTAGAAGGATATCTACACCGTCTTACCTACCTGTACTGATAGAAGGATATCTACACCGCCTTACCTACCTGTACTGGTAGAAGGATATATACACCGCCTTACCTACCTGTACTGGTAGAAGGATATCTACACCGCCTTACCTACCTGTACTGATAGAAGGATATCTACACCGCCTTACCTACCTGTACTGATAGAAGGATATCTACACCTCCTTACCTACCTGTACTGGTAGAAGGATATGTACACCGCCTTACCTACCTGTACTGGTAGAAGGATATCTACACCGCCTTACCTACCTGTACTGATAGAAGGATATCTACACCGCCTTAACTATCTGTACTGATAGAAGGATATCTACACCGCCTTACCTACCTGTACTGATAGAAGGATATCTACACCGCCTTACCTACCTGTACTGATAGAAGGATATCTACACCGCCTTACCTACCTGTACTGATAGAAGGATATCTACACCGCCTTACCTACCTGTACTGGTAGAAGGATATCTACACCGCCTTACCTACCTGTACTGATAGAAGGATATCTACACCTCCTTACCTACCGGTACTGATAGAAGGATATCTACACCGCCTTACCTACCTGTACTGATAGAAGGATATCTACACCGCCTTACCTACCTGTACTGGTAGAAGGATATCTACACCGCCTTACCTACCTGTACTGGTAGAAGGATATCTACACCGCCTTACCTACCTGTACTGGTAGAAGGATATCTACACCGCCTTACCTACCTGTACTGGTAGAAGGATATCTACACCGCCTTACCTACCTGTACTGGTAGAAGGATATCTACACCGCCTTACCTACCTGTACTGGTAGAAGGATATCTACACCGCCTTACCTACCTGTACTGATAGAAGGATATCTACACCGCCTTACCTACCTGTACTGGTAGAAGGATATCTACACCGCCTTACCTACCTGTACTGGTAGAAGGATATCTACACCGCCTTACCTGCCTGTACTGGTAGAAGGATATCTACACCGCCTTACCTACCTGTACTGGTAGAAGGATATCTACACCGCCTTACCTACCTGTACTGGTAGAAGGATATCTACACCGCCTTACCTGCCTGTACTGATAGAAGGATATCTACACCGCCTTACCTACCTGTACTGGTAGAAGGATATCTACACCGCCTTACCTACCTGTACTGGTAGAAGGATATCTACACCGCCTTACCTACCTGTACTGGTAGAAGGATATCTACACCGCCTTACCTATCTGTACTGATAGAAGGATATCTACACCTCCTTACCTACCTGTACTGGTAGAAGGATATCTACACCGCCTTACCTACCTGTACTGGTAGAAGGATATCTACACCGCCTTACCTATCTGTACGGATAGAAGGATATCTACACCTCCTTACCTACCTGTACTGGTAGAAGGATATCTACACCGCCTTACCTACCTGTACTGGTAGAAGGATATCTACACCGCCTTACCTACCTGTACTGGTAGAAGGATATCTACACCGCCTTACCTACCTGTACTGGTAGAAGGATATCTACACCGCCTTACCTATCTGTACTGGTAGAAGGATATCTACACTTCCTTACCTACCTGTACTGGTAGAAGGATACCTACACCGCCTTACCTACCTGTACTGGTAGAAGGATATCTACACCGCCTTACCTACCTGTACTGGTAGAAGGATATCTACACCGCCTTACCTACCTGTACTGGTAGAAGGATATCTACACCGCCTTACCTACCTGTACTGATAGAAGGATATCTACACCGCCTTACCTACCTGTACTGATAGAAGGATATCTACACCGCCTTACCTACCTGTACTGGTAGAAGGATATCTACACCGCCTTACCTACCTGTACTGATAGAAGGATATCTACACCGCCTTACCTACCTGTACTGGTAGAAGGATATCTACACCGCCTTACCTACCTGTACTGATAGAAGGATATCTACACCGCCTTACCTACCTGTACTGATAGAAGGATATCTACACCGCCTTACCTACCTGTACTGGTAGAAGGATATCTACACCGCCTTACCTACCTGTACTGATAGAAGGATATCTACACCTCCTTACCTACCTGTACTGATAGAAGGATATCTACACCGCCTTACCTACCTGTACTGGTAGAAGGATATCTACACCGCCTTACCTACCTGTACTGATAGAAGGATATCTACACCGCCTTACCTACCTGTACTGATAGAAGGATATCTACACCGCCTTACCTACCTGTACTGATAGAAGGATATCTACACCGCCTTACCTACCTGTACTGATAGAAGGATATCTACACCGCCTTACCTACCTGTACTGATAGAAGGATATCTACACCGCCTTACCTACCTGTAATGATAGAACGATATCTACACCGCCTTACCTACCTGTACTGGTAGAAGGATATTTACACCGCCTTACCTACCTGTTGTGACTGTATCGCTGATTGTTGTGCCAGCCGTCGTGCCTCGCTTGTCGCCATCACTGATTGCCGTGGCATCGACAGTGGTAGGCGGTTCTACTGTCGTAACTGCCAGAGTGGTAGAGGGTTCTACTGTCGTAATTGCCACAGTGGTAGGCAGTTCTACTGTCGTAACTGCCACAGTGGTAGGCGGTTCTACTGTCGTAACTGCCACAGTGGTAGGCGGTGCTACTGTCGTAACCGCCACAGTCGTAGTCGGTTCTACTGTTGTAACTTCCACAATGGCAGTTGGTTTTAATGTCATAACTGCTACCGTGGTAATCGGTTCTAATGTCGTAACGTCCACAGTCGTACTCGGTTTTAATGTCGTAACTTTCACAGTGGTAGTCGGTTCTAATGTTGTAACTTCCACAGTCGTAGTCGGTTCTAATGTCGTAACTTCCACGGTGGTAGTCGGTTCCAATGTCGTAACTGCCACAGAGGTAGTTGGTTCTAATGTGTTGATTGCACCAGTGGTGCGATGACTTGACACTGTGAAGGTTGTCTCAGGCGGTGTGGTGGGGATCCCAAGAGGGGGCAGCATCGTGCCACCTGCAGCCCGTAGACACCCATATTGGTAATGCTAGGATATCAAAGCCAATATATGTACATCTCTGTAAGGCAAATTGGTTCTTTCCTTGACAAAATCTCGAGCTGTGAACATGGTTATCGCAGTAAAGACATCGTTGAAAACTATTGTATTATGTAGTGGGTTGCTGTAGATTCTTTTACTTGACTGCTATGTGCACATCCTGCCATTATACCGGAGACTCATGCCTTTACCCTCACTACAGGACATAGCGTGACCCATGACCTTCATGATTACTGTATGACATTCTTTTATCTGACCTTCATACTCACTGCAATATATGTTTCTCGTGACCTGCAGACTCACTGTATGACATTCTATCCGTGACCTACATACTCCCTACATAACGATATCCGTGACCGTCATGCTTACTGTATGACATTCTTCCTGCGACCTTGACAATCACTACATGACATTTTCTCCGTGACCTTCATACTCACTGCATGACTTTTTCCGCAATACCGTGTCTTGATTTTCTCTGTCGTTCTCCAGGTCGGTGCCATAGGCGTACAGCAAGCAGGTGTCGGTATCAGAGTCAAAGCAGACGGCTGCACACAGGAAGGTTTCACCGCAGTATGTCCAGCAAGACGTGACGGACGCGGCGGAATAACTTTCGTAGAAGTTCTCTCTTAGTTCGGATGCCGACCGAAAATTAACGGTGCAGGCTGGAGAGCCAAGCAAGCAAATTACAATGGCATTGCCACATGCATCAATACTAAGGTAAGGCGTATATGTATATCGTTATCCTGTACGTTAAAAGCCATTGGTCCATAGCGCAAACAAACTCATTGGGTGAGCGTCAGAAATGAATATCTCAATGAAAAGAATAATATATATTTGCATCGCATGATAAATAAAAGCTGCCAAGTTGACTTAGGTTCGCTTGCCGATAGAACTCTTTAAAGAAACAAAGTGGATCACTGTGGAAATTTCATTCTTACATCTGTAAATCACGAAGTGAATACGCAATATGATTACTTCAAACCCGTTACTTTTACAATGTTTCCATGAGCAACGTTCTGTTAATGGAGAAAGATGTGGTTTGCAGCGTGCAGTTGTAAGCGGTTTGAACCCGCGGCCTAGACGCTTCGTATCAGTATGAGGATACTTAGCGCAATCACCCACATGGAGCGTTAGCTTTGGGGTACCTCCTCTCTCTTTGATTTCTGCTACATTTTTTGCTGTATTTTTTCATATGTTTTTCGATCAACGGTTTTACGGGTAACACGCGCGGATGAGGCGCATTTTATTTTTCTGGGACACGGAGAGTATTTATTACCCTGGAGATATGGAAATTGTGGCCTATTGGCGAACTGGTTGCCACAGCGCCCATGTGCACACCAATCTATATATATAATAATGCGTCCCTTTTCTCTACCTGAAGTTTTGTCGCTTACAACATCATGTGTGCATATCCCACAGACCAATACATCGATGATCTAGCATTCAGCCCACGTCTATATCCCTCTGTGCATGTGCTACCGACAATCATTAAGCCATACTCTACTGTGGAGAAATAAATTGTTTGCCGTATGTCACTATATTTGTTTTCTCCCAGGTATTAGTGTCATTAGGCTTTGTTCCCTGCTGCACACACGGGTTATGCCGCTCGCTCGTTCAATTATTGCATGGCGTTAATGATCATCTATATGACATCTGAGGCGGAATTAAAGGTTAATGAAATTATTGACTAAATGTTTTCCATGAGACGTGTTGTATGTGAGTTTCTTTTGTATATTCTACGCGGCATCGGCTCGTTGGACAATGAATTTGATAAAACACGTCTCCAGAACCCTGTCATCTATTGTTGGGTTTGGAGGGAGGGTTACAAAGCCTCCACCCCCCTTTCTTTCCTATAAACTCAGCTATCAAGGGGTATCGTTCTCGTATTTTTTTGAAGGCTCGCTTGGTTAATCCCCCCCCCCCCCCCCACACCCCCAGCCCCCGCCCCGTCCAGCCCGCTCAGTCTATGGACAGTGCTGTGTACACCCAGGACAACACCGCCACAAACAGTCTTTGAGCCAAGAATAAAACTAATGACGTAATTTACACCACGACCAGTTGATCAGAACCCACAGACCGCTTGTCACTTACAACATGACTTTGCTGCCACGGTCACGTCCGTCGTCGCAATAGTGTCCAGGAAATCTGTGCCGTAGTGGTACCGGAAGCAATTGTCGGTGGGTAGTGTCCAGCCGTAGGCCAGGCCTGCGCATGCGTATTCCGCATCGTTACACAGCTGGACACATTGGGCCATGCCAAGGGCTGAGCCGGGTGTGACGTTAGCGACATGGTAGGCAGGGGGGACGAGAAGCACGTTCGCCCAGGTTGTGTAGCCGCAGTCTGCAGGAGAAGAAAGCCAATCACCACGGTCACTGGGTCTCCTCGGCCAGCAATGTTATGACCTCTATTTATCAAGGGCAAGTATCGTCGAAAGTATGGCGTAATATCGTCAAGCTATGTCAACATCAAGGTAACAAGAGAGTCCCAGAGCGTAACTTTTGAGGACTTATCAGAAGTTATCCTATTATATACTGAGGTTTCCTGTGAAGCTCATCTATATAAAATGTTGATCTCCATTTATTGGTAAGCCTGGTAGAGGATTATTGTTTTGCTTGACAGCTGAACATAAGTTGGAAAGTACGTGCACTACGTCACATATCTGTGTGTCATTTATCGGTTTATTGTATCATGTTAGTGGTCTTACAATTGTACATGGTGACTACCAATGGCATTGTTCAGTAAATAAAATAGTTCGTGACAAATGGGGGTGGGGGCGTACAGATTGAGCGGGCGAGCTCTCCGCAAGAGAAGGGACGTGGGTTCTTTAGACTGATTTACATGATACATATATATATGTACAAACAACCGATAGGAGATGTCAAACATCTGGAAGCAGGCTCAATTGAAGAGAAAACAGAGGATAAATACAAGTTCCTTAAGCAGTGAAGGATCAGCGGCGAGCCCACTGCACAAGAAAGCCAACATGGCTGGTCATGCACGAGCGCACACAGAGCATACGCTGACCGATACACCAGCGGCCGAAGGGTCACGGTTCAGCGCTCTGACAGAAAACTGGGAAAACCAAGATCAAAATGAAATATTCTGTACTGTGGTCGATCTGTTGAAAGAAATGCGCGGTGATATCAAGGAAATAAGGGACAGTCAAACAATTCTCCAAGCACAGATGAAATCTATCTAAGATCACATGGCGAGTCTTGATGAAAAGGTAGACAGATCCGCTATCGCGGTAGAACTGCTACAAGACCGCCAAAGCGAGCTGCATGGCAGCATTGACCCCCTTGAAAAGAAAGTTCAATTGCAATGTTGCACCTGACAAACTATCGGCCTACGAAGATCAATCCAGAAGGACAAATTTAATATTCTACGGAATTGCAGAAGATGAAAATGAAAATTGGGATTCAACAGAAATCAAAGTTCGGAAATTCATGAAAGACAAGATGAGTATAGAGAACGCAGAGGACCCGAAAGAGTGGTAAAAAAAAAAGCCCATCACCTCGGAAGAAAACACAACAATCGTCCCAGGCCTGTCACAATCCGTTTCTTCAGATGGAAGCAAAAGACGAAGGCCTTGGAATGCGCTAGGAACATACCAAAATAATGCAGAGTCAGCATATCCGAAGACTACAGCCCCAGAGTCCGAATCAAATGGAAAATCTTATACAAGAGGATGAAGGAGGTCAAGGACAACGGACAACGAACCGAACTAACGTATGACAAACTCCTTATTGATAGTATCCCCTACGTTGTCAACAACAGCGACGACATTGTTCCACTCGAGCGACGTGCGTAGGATGGAGGCCAGGGTCACAAGGCACAAACAGACCACCATCTGAAATTCCTTGCCTGGAATGTTCATGGTTTAAACAACCTGCTCAACTCAGACGTAGGCATCGAAAAGTATCTGAAGACATTAAATTTTTATAGCTTTATCTGAAACATGGACCCCATCTGATGCCGATGTACCTAATATTTTACGTGATTATGTTTCCTTTTGTCAGCACGGCCATAGAAGGTCAAAGCACGGTAGAATGCCCGGGGGGATTATTGTATATATTCATCGCGACTTGGCGCAAAATGTCAAATTCATCCAATAAAGGTTGTGAGTATGGACTGTTTTTTCACGCAAATCTCTACTAGGAAAACTGTGTGCGAGACGTCGTTATTGGAGCTGTGTATATACCCGAAGAGAGCTCAACCTTTTACAGCCACAGAGATGTATCAGACGGTATAAACGACTTAGATGAAATTCTGTTAGATGTATTGAGAGAATATCCTGACTCCAACATTATCTTGCTTGGAGACTTCAATGGACGTACTGGGAATCTAGCAGATTATCTAGGAAATGATAACGTTGATCATGTTGGTATAAATGTCGAATGGTACGAAGGTGATTATTTTGACCAACCGCGGAAGTCAAGAGATGCAAACACTAATAGGTTTGGTCATTCCTTGGTTGATCTTTGTATGAAGTATAGTATCCATATGTTGAACGGACGCTCAATAAGCGATCCTGAGGCTGAATTCACTTATTGCTCTCCAACCGGAATAAGTATGGTTGACTATGTGTTGGTGTCCACAGCCCTTTTTCACGACATCGCTGATTTCAAAGTAGACACCACAGAGGGGTCAGACCATTTCCCAATTGCTTTCTATCTAAATGTAAAATCTCATTCGTCAGTCGAGCAAAACGATGCTACTGGTAAACAGACAATCAAATACAAATATGATCCTGGTGAGACGGGGAGTGTGAAATGTTGAAAAGTGAAAGGACTCTTGCACTAAATTGTTTTCGAAATACCTGTAACGAGTTTGGTCTTGATGTGTTTCTAAAATCACGAAAGGCCTTTAAAAATAAGTGTAAACAGAAGCAAAGCCAAGCGAAAAAGATACATTTGAAATATTTAGACAGCGTAAGGAACGAACCAGCTAAATTATGGCCTTTTATAAACTCAACCAACTTCAAAAACTCCCTACCGTCAAATATAACCATTGATGAATAGAGCGGATTTTTCTCCTCTCTCCTAAACACTGTACCCGAGCCAACCTCATTTGATGAAACAATAAGGGAAACCCTTAACCAGCACAGGGTGGCATGTTCTGAATGTACCGATGATCACCCAGACATGCTAAATAGGGAAATAACTACTGATGAAGTTGAAGTTGAAGTTGTGTTATAAAAAATCTGCCCAATGGTAAAAGCCCAGGGTCAGATGGTCTAATCTACGAGATATATAGAAGTTGTTTCGGTGTCTTCAAAGAACCAATAACTCGCCTCTTTAATGTTGTCCTAAATACTGGGCAGTTCCCAGACGCTTGGTCAGAAGCAATCATAAGCCCCATACATAAGAAAGGTTCCAAATCTGATGTACGAAACTATCGCGGAATATCGTTGCTGAATGTACTAGGAATTTTTTTACAAAGGTATTAAACACTCGGCTTACCTGTTGGGCTGAAATGAATCAGAAAATCAGTGACGGTCAAGGGGCTTATAGAAAAGAGCGGTCTACCACCGATAATCTGTTTACATTATATAGCACGATAGAGAGATATTTAATTAAACCAAAGGGTAGGTTTTACTGTGTATTCGTAGATCTGACTATAGCGTTTGACCTTATCCCTCATTCTGCATTATTGTATAGACTCATCACTGAAGGAGTCCATGGCAAGACTTTAACCGTTATTAAATCTATGTACTCAAACTTAGAGTCGTGTGTGAAAACTCCGAAAGGTCTTTCCGAATATTTTGATTGCTCCATAGGGGTAAAACAAGGGTGTATGCTCAGCCCATTCTTCTTTCTGTTATATATAAGCGAGTTAGAAAGTCGTTTCAAACAAGGAGACTGCAATGGTATCTATTTTAGTGAGGTATTCCCTGGTGTCTGCATATAAATCTCTCGAAAACAAAAGTTGTTCGCAGAGGCGGTCACCTACGAAAAAATTAGAAATGGTTTATCAATGGACAACAGATTGAAACTGTATCATATTATAAATATTTAGGATTAGTGATGTCATCAACATTAAAATGGATCCGCCCTTTAAAATCACTTGTTCAGCAAGCATCCAATGGCATAATTATGCTTAAATCCCTCAGATCAAAATGTGGTGATATACCAATAAACATATGCCTAGATATATTTAACAAGTCGGTGGCACCAATTCTGTTATACGGATGTGAACTTTGGGGATATATGTATTGAACCGAAATTGAAAAATGTCAGGCAAAAGTGTTAGAGATTGTGTTAAATGTTCCGAAGAACGCACCGCATTGTGCAGTTTTAGGTGAATGTGGGCAAGAACCATTAAGTGTTCTCTACATGACAAGATGTATCAAGTTTTGGCTTCGATTGGTTCAGACTGATGAACATCGATATAATCATAGTTGCTACTACCGGCTGTTCCAGCTTTGTAAAAATGGGAAAGAAACTTAGGCGTATTATATCAAGGAATTATTACTTAAAGATAGATTTGGACAGGTTTGGGTATGCCAAGGAGTAGGAAACCCAGAATTTTTTGTTTCCGAATTTAAGCAAAGGGTAGCCGACATTACTATTCAAGAATGGAACGCCATGTTAACGAGAACGTCAAAGTTATCTTCGTATTGTACTTATAAATCTTTGCTGGAACCAGAACTATATTAATCGTCTGTACGCGTCGCGAAACACCGAACTGCATTAACTAAGCTACGATGTTCCACCCATCATTTGGTTGAAAAAACTAAGCGGACTAGTTGTGCGAGAAAATAGATTATGTAAATATTGTCTCTCAAACTCGAAAGAAATTATCGAGGATGAATCGCACTTTGTAAACTCGTGTCCTCTTTACGACGATATCCGACTGCGATTTCTACATTGTTGTAAAACAGATGGTCAGGTTCCTTTCAGAAACTTAATGTCCACCAAGAACAGCGATATGCAACAGAGATTAGCAGCATTTGTTTTCTATGCCTTTAAGCGTCATGATATGTATCATAACAGTATTACTGCAGTTTGAATTATAAGACCGGCTTAAATTTGACATTTTTGTGTACTATGGGCCTGAGGCCTTGAAGTGAAATAATAAAGTTCTGTTCAAACAACCGATAGAAGCTTAATCACGATATTAATCGTTGATATTAAATAGTCTTTGTGCAACTAACATTGTTCCTTGTCAAGTAATAAGGACGCCACAAGCCATACTCCGGCCAGTTTTTCTTCAAGTTCCCCCCGCACGGTGGCGCTACGCAAGCTCCGCTTTTACCGCTGCTGTCGGCCGGGGGCAAATTTCAAGATTCTTGAAAAATGGTCAAATCAGCTGTAATTTCTTGCAAATATAGTTTTCAAGAATAAAACCTAACAATAACGAGCTTTGTGTATTTAATACAGCAAAAAACATCTTACAAACTTACGTGTGTAATGCGATGTTATCCTGTTTTCAGACACAAACAATATTTCTCTATGCTGACACTCCATTGGCACCAAACGCACTTTCGCAAACCTACTAAAGCACACGTCATAATGACGTAGTTGCCATGGCGCCGAACGTGCTCTGAACAATAGATGCTCTATATTTGCACCAGCCACGCGCACCATGGCAACTATAGAGCCTTTCATTGTCTGTGATTTCGTCTATTTGCGACAAAGTGTTTGCTGCCAACGGAGTGTCAGCATGGAGAAATATTGTTTGTATCTTAAAAAAGGATAGCATCGCAGTACACACGTAAGTTTAGTATCATTGCAATGGTTTAGTTTTGCTTTCTCACGTCAGGGATTTTCAAAGCGATCGCGGCAAATTTGCGGAAAATATGGGCCGAAACGTGTGTCTACGGCATTTATGACTTTGATTTTTTAGTTCCAACGAATTAGGTACAAGGTAAATACAGACATTGACGAAAACAAGTATTAGGCCGATCAAGGCTGTCAAGCATTCACTGACGTCACTGTTGCTTTTACCCAATCATGTGACAAAAGGTCTTCCACGTACGTTATGCCGGACAAAGAGGAATGGAATGTTGGTGTTTAGGCCACTTTTGTGCACATACAGGCTAAATTGGGCCAAGGAACCTCCCGAGACGATGAAGGAATGAAACATGCCCCAGATTAGGTGCCCGAGCCCGGATTAGAACCCAGGACCTATTGATCTGCGGTCTAGTGCGCTAACCACTACACCAGGGAGGCCTCCGCCGGACAAAGAAGTCGGACAAACAAAGCAGCATGCCAATTTCTTGTCAGTTTCAGAGATGAGTACTTCTCACTTGTACCTATCATCAGCTATGATTGTCTATTTCATGCGCTATTAAATACAAATGACTCAAGCGTGAGCGGGGCTTAGTGTCGGAGTGTGGGTCGGTCTATGGAAACGCGGCACGTGGATACTGTGATGAGCTTACCTGTGGCGCCACACCGTGGCCAGACACACACGAGCACGAGGGTGACCAGACTGGTGGCTCGGGTGGCGATAATGGTGGCGCCCGTCATGCTGAGAGTGTCAAACTCCAACTGGTGTAAATAGAAAGAAACCGTTGTGCGCGTGAAGGCGGGCTCCCAACAATGCTTATCGATCGCACAATCCTGGACCGGACGAAGCGGTTAATAAGAATCTCTGGTGTCTCGATGCGGTAGGTGAGACGAGATTTTTGCTAAAGCTGTAGTGTGAGACACGGGTTTTGTGTCAAAGCGGTAAGTGCTCATTGGTCGGTGAATCCATTTATTTTATACAACACTGTTAGTGTCTATTGTGGACGTGTAATCATAGCCTATTCTTGGCTTACCTTAACACAGGACGATCGAGCTACATAAAGAGCCTTGCCCGGGGACAAACTAGTCCACTGACAAAGTCGTCTTTTTAAATTAGTTAACTGACAAACACATCTTTTTAATTTAGTCCACTGACAAAGTCGTCTTTTTAACGTAATCTCCTGAGCTACTTTATTTTCCCTTTCTACTATCTAAAGTAATATCTGCCATACTAAAACATTTAGAGAGAGAGAAGATAAAGAGAGAAAACACGAATTAAGAGAATTAAATCTTTGTAATCTAATAATTCTAAAGAATGTTTACAACAAAGCGGGTTAAAACAGGAAACAGTAATCTTGTCAGTCTATCCTCCTTCTCGAGGTCGAGCTTATCGTCCTGCAAGTCCCAGAAGTATTGCTCGTCACGATGGCCACTAACCTTGTTGACTTATGTCTTGTCGGCGCTGTAGTCCAGAAGCCATAAGTTACATGAAGGCTTCGCCCACACAACCCATCCGTTTGACACGTGCGTCTTCGCTGTGACTTGCCTCATGGTGTCTACACGACATGCCACTACAATACCCTGGAGGCTACCTTCCCGCAACACGTTACCTGGCGCTCACTTTGGTTGGTGTCTTCAAGGCGATTGATCTGCAAACAACGTCTGACATGGCCACCCCCACGGGTGTGTATACCGGAGATGTCAACACTTTGCAGCGTAACCCGCTGACATAGGGAGACGGGGGCGTTCGATGGCTTCTTCTCAGAAACTATCTTCTGGTATCCTTGGGTCGGAGTCCATTGGAGCTCTAACGTGGTCATGCAAATGCATTCCAACCGTGAGGCAAAGCAAACAAAACCGTCGTACTGGAACAACGAACGCCTAAAAATGACTAAAAATAGAAAGCTCAATGCTTTTCGTAAAAGTAGAGAGGACGAAGATCTTCGAGAGTACAGGGAAGCAAAAGCACGTCTTGCGAAAGCGTGTCATCAGCAGCAGACAGTGTATCGCGAAGCTATTAAACAGAAACTGTGGGACAATCACTCCGTCTAGGTGGTCAGAGTATTTTAACTCCTTACTTAACACAGGGTCAGCCGTAGATCAAGACTTCCAAAGAACGATTAAAGCATAACTGCTAAAACACGAAAGCAAATGCCACCAGTGTAATAGTAGCATTCAAACATGTTTAACAGAGGAGACAATCAATGATGATATAAGCAATAAATACGTAGATCAGGCCATAACATCCCTGCCCTGTAACAAAGCCGCAGGGGCTGACGACATTCCAATCGAGTTTTTGAAAAACAGCGTAGATATTATGGCCCCCATTTTAACGAGAATCATCAATCAGATAATGTCTCAAGGCTGTTTCCCAGATCAATGGGCTCAGGCTATTGTATGTCCGATTTGGAAAAACGGTTCACAAGATATTCCAGAAACTGTAACGGGGTCTCTGGTATCAATGGGACTCCATGGGGACTGTAACAGTGTATTTAGTATCCATGGGACTCCATGGGGACTGTAACGGGGTCTCTGGTATCAATGGGACTCCATGGGGACGGTAACGGGTTCCCTGGTATCAATGGGATTCCATGGGGACTGTAACAGTGTATTTAGTATCCATGGGACTCCATGGGGACTGTAACGGGGTTTCTGGTATCAATGGGACTCTATGGGGACTGTAACGGGGTCTCTGATAACAATGGGATTTCATGGGGACTATAACGGGGTCTCTGGTATCAATGAGACTCTATGGGGACTGTAACGGCGTCTCTGGTATCAATGGGACCCCATGGGGACTGTAACGGGGTATCTGGTATCAATGAGACTCCATGAGGACTGTAACGGCGTCTCTGGTATCAATGGGACTCTATGGGGACTGTAACGGGGTCTCTGATAACATTGGGACTTCATGGGGGCTGTAACGGGGTCTCTGGAATCAATGGGACTCCATGGGGACGGTAACGGGGTCTCTGGTATCAATGGGACTTCATGGGGACTGTAGCGGGGTCTCTGGTATCAATGGGACTCTACGGGGACTGTAATGGGGTCTCTGGTATCAATGAGACTCCATGGGGACGGTAACGGGGTCTCTGGTATCAATGGGACTCTATGGGGACGGTAACGGGGTCTCTGGTATCAATGGGACTCTATGGGGACTTAACGGGGTCTCTGGTATCAATGGGACTCTATGGGGACTGTAAACTGGTCTCTGGTATCAATGGGACTCCATGGGGACTGTAGCGGGGTCTCTGGTATCAATGGGACTCTATGGGGACTGTAACGGGGTCTCTGGTATCAACGGGACCCCATGGGGACGGTAACGGGGTCTCTGGTATCAATGGGACTCTATGGGGACTGTAACGGGGTCTCTGGTATCAATGGGACTCCATGGGGACTGTAACGGAGTCTCTGGTATCAATGGGACTCCATGGGGACTGTAACGGCGTCTCTGGTATCAATTTGACTTTATGGGGACTGTAACGGGGTCTCTGGTATCAATGGGACTCCATGGAGACTGTAAACTGGTCTCTGGTATTGTCAATGGGACTCCACAGGGACTGTAACCTGGTATCTGTTATCAGTGGGACTACATGGAAACTTAGCGGGGTCTCTGGTAGCAATGGGACTCTATGGGGAATGTAACGGGGTCTCTGGTAGCAATGGGACTCTATGGGGAATGTAACGGGGTCTCTGGTAGCAATGGGACTCTATGGGGAATGTAACGGGGTCTCTGGTAGCAATGGGACTCTATGGGGACTGTAGCGGGGTCTCTGGTATCAATGGGACTCTATGGGGAATGTAACGGGGTCTCTGGTAGCAATGGGACTCTATGGGGACTGTAACGGGGTCTCTGGTATCAATGGGACTCTATGGGGAATGTAACGGGGTCTCTGGTATCAATGGGACTCCATGGAGACTGTAAACTGGTCTCTGGTATTGTCAATGGGACTCCACAGGGACTGTAACCTGGTCTCTGTTATCAGTGGGACTACATGGAAACTTAGCGGGGTCTCTGGTAGCAATGGGACTCTATGGGGAATGTAACGGGGTCTCTGGTAGCAATGGGACTCTATGGGGAATGTAACGGGGTCTCTGGTAGCAATGGGACTCTATGGGGAATGTAACGGGGTCTCTGGTAGCAATGGGACTCTATGGGGACTGTAGCGGGGTCTCTGGTATCAATGGGACTCCATGGGGACGGTAACGGGGTCTCTGGTATCAATGGGACTCTATGGGGAATGTAACGGGGTCTCTGGTATCAATGGGACTCTATGGGGAATGTAACGGGGTCTCTGGTAGCAATGGGACTCCATGGGGACTGTAACGGGGTATCTGGTATCAATGGGACTCTATGGGGACTTAGCGGGGTCTCTGGTATCAATGGGACTCTATGGGGACTTAGCGGGGTCTCTGGTATCAATGGGACTCCATGGGGACTGTAACGGGATCTTAAACAGCGAAATAACGACTGCAACTGTCTCACAACACAACTCGAGTACAATTGACCGAGAATCCGTTCCCTCCCCCCACCACCCCACCCCCCTTGTCAACCCCTGCTCCCTCCCTCCATCACCCCCACCCCCTGCCAACCCCTGCTCCCTCCATCCATCACCCCCACCCCCTGCCAACCCCTGCTCCCTCCATCCACCACCCCCACCCCCTGCCAGCCCCTGCTCCCACCCTCCATCACCCCCACCCCCTGCCAGCCCCTGCTCCCTCCCTCCATCACCCCCACCCCCTGCCAGCCCCTGTTCCCTCCCTCCACCACCCCCACCCCCTGCCAGCCCCTGCTCCCTCCCTCCATCACCCCCACCCCCTGCCAGCCCCTGTTCCCTCCCCCCACCACCCCACCCCCTGCCAACCCCTGCTCCCTCCCTCCATCACCCCCACCCCCTGCCAGCCCCTGTTCCCTCCCTCCATCACCCCCACCCCTTGCCAACCCCTGCTCCCTCCCTCCATCACCCCCACCCCCTGCCAGCCCCTGCTCCCTCCCTCCATCACCCCCACCCCCTGCCAGCCCCTGCTCCCTCCCTCCATCACCCCCACCCCCTGCCAGCCCCTGCTCCCTCCCTCCATCACCCCCACCCCCTGCCAGCCCCTGCTCTCTCCCTCTATCACCCCCACCCCCTGCCAACCCCTAGTCCCTCCCTCCACCACCCCCACCCCCTGCCAGCCCCTGCTCCCTCCCTCCATCACCCCCACCCCCTGCCAGCCCCTGCTCTCTCCCTCTATCACCCCCACCCCCTGCCAGCCCCTGCTCCCTCCCTCCATCACCCCCACCCCCTGCCAGCCCCTGCTCCCTCACTCCACCACCCCCACCCCCTGCCAGCCCCTGCTCCCTCCCTCCATCACCCCCACCCCCTGCCAGCCCCTGCTCCCTCCCTCCATCACCCCCACCCCCTGCCAGCCCCTGCTCCCTCCCTCCATCACCCCCACCCCCTGCCAGCCCCTGCTCCCTCCCTCCATCACCCCCACCCCCTGCCAGCCCCTGCTCCCTCCCTCCATCACCCCCACCCCCTGCCAGCCCCTGCTCTCTCCCTCCACCACCCCCACCCCCTGCCAGGCCCTGCTCTCTCCCTCTATCACCCCCACCCCCTGCAATCCCCTGCTCCCTCTTTTCATCACCCCCACCCCCTGCCAACCCCTACTCCCTCCCCCCACCACCCCCAACCCCTGCCAGCCCCTGCTCCCTCCCTCCACCACCCCCACCCCCTGCCAGCCCCTGCTCCCTCCCTCCACCACCCCCAACCCCTGCCAGGCCCTGCTCCCTCCCTCCACCACCCCCACCCCCTGCCAGCCCCTGCTCCCTCCATCCACCACCGCCATCCCCTGCCATCCCCTGCTCCCTCCCTCCACCACCCCCAACCCCTGCCAGCCCCTAGTCTCTCCCTCCACCACCCCCACCCCCTGCCAGCCCCTGCGCCCTCCATCCACCACCCCACCCCCTGCCAGCCCCTGCTCCCTCCATCCACCACCGTCACCCCCTGCCAGCCCCTGCTCCCTCCATCCACCACCCCCACCCCCTGCCAGCCCCTGCTTGCTCCATTCATCAACCCCACCCATTGCCACCCCCTGCCCCGCTATCTACCACCCCCACCCCCTGCCAGCCCCTGCTCCTTCCCTCCACCACCCCCACCCCCTGCCAGCCCCTGCTCTCTCCCTCTATCACCCCCACCCCCTGCAAGCCCCTGCTCCCTCCATTCATCACCCCCGTCCCCCGCCAACCCCTGCTCCCTCCATCCACCACCCCCACCCCCTGCCAGCCCCTGCTCCCTCCCTGCACCACCCCCAACCCCTGCCAGCCTCTGCTCCCTCCCTCCACCACCCCCACCCCCTGCCAGCCTCTAGTCCCTCCCTCCACCACCGCCACCCCCTGCCAGCCCCTGCTCCCTCCATCCATCACCCCCACCCCCTGCCAACCCCTGCTCCCTCCCTCCACCACCCCCACCCCCTGCCAGCCCCTGCTCCCTCCATCCATCACTCCCACCCCCTGCCAGCCCCTGCTTCCTCCATCCACCACCCCCACCCCCTGCCAGCCCCTGCTCCCTCCCTCCACCACCACCGCCCCCTGCCAGCCCCTGCTCCCTCCCCCCACCACCGCCACCCCCTGCCAGCCCCTGCTCTCTCCCTCTATCACCCCCACCCCCTGCAAGCCCCTGCTCCCTCCATTCATCACCCCCACCCCCTGCCAACCCCTGCTCCCTCCATCCACCACCCCCACCCCCTTCCAGCCCCTGCTCCTTCCCTCCACCACCTCCACCCCCTGCCAGCCCCTGCTCCCACCCTCCACCACCCCCAACCCCTGCCAGGCCCTGCTCCCTCCCTCCACCATCCCCACCCCCTGCCAGCCCCTGCTCCCTCCATCCACCACCGCCACCCCCTGACATCCCCTGCTCCCTCTCTCCACCACCCCCACCCCCTGCCAGCCCCTAGTCTCTCCCTCCACCACCCCCACCCCCTGCCAGCCCCTGCTCCCTCCATCCACCACCCCACCCCCTGCCAGCCCCTGCTTCCTCCCTCCACCACCACCGACCCCTGCCAGCCCCTGCTCCCTCCATCCACCACCGTCACCCACTGCCAGCCCCTGGTCCCTCCCTCCACCGCCCCCACCCCCTGCCAGCCCCTGCTCGCTCCATTCATCACCCCCACCATTGCCACCCCCTGCCCCGCTGTCTACCAATCCTCACCCCCTGCCAGCCCCTGCTCCTTCCCTCCACCACCCCCACCCCCTGCCAGCCCCTGCTCTCTCCCTCTATCACCCCCACCCCCTGCAAGCCCCTGCTCCCTCCATTCATCACCCCCACCCCCCTGCCAACCCCTGCTCCCTCCATCCACCACCCCCACCCCCTGCCAGCCCCTGCTCCCTCCCTGCACCACCCCCAACCCCTGCCAGCCTCTGCTCCCTCCCTCCACCACCCCCACCCCCTGCCAGCCTCTAGTCCCTCCCTCCACCACCGCCACCCCCTGCCAGCCCCTGCTCCCTCCATCCATCACCCCCACCCCCTGCCAACCCCTGCTCCCTCCCTCCACCACCCCCACCCCCTGCCAGCCCCTGCTCCCTCCATCCATCACTCCCACCCCCTGCCAGCCCCTGCTCCCTCCATCCACCACCCCCACCCCCTGCCAGCCCCTGCTCTCTCCCTCCACCACCACCGCCCCCTGCCAGCCCCTGCTCCCTCCCCCCACCACCCCCACCCCCTGCCAGCCCCTGCTCTCTCCCTCTATCACCCCCACCCCCTGCCAACCCCTGCTCCCTCCATCCACCACCCCCACCCCCTGCCAGCCCCTGCTCCCTCCCTGCACCACCCCCAACCCCTGCCAGCCTCTGCTCCCTCCCTCCACCACCCCCACCCCCTGCCAGCCTCTAGTCCCTCCCTCCACCACCGCCACCCCCTGCCAGCCCCTGCTCCCTCCATCCATCACCCCCACCCCCTGCCAACCCCTGCTCCCTCCCTCCACCACCCCCACCCCCTGCCAGCCCCTGCTCCCTCCATCCATCACTCCCACCCCCTGCCAGCCCCTGCTCCCTCCATCCACCACCCCCACCCCCTGCCAGCCCCTGCTCTCTCCCTCCACCACCACCGCCCCCTGCCAGCCCCTGCTCCCTCCCCCCACCACCCCCACCCCCTGCCAGCCCCTGCTCTCTCCCTCTATCACCCCCACCCCCTGCAAGCCCCCGCTCCCTCCATTCATCACCCCCACCCCCTGCCAACCCCTGCTCCCTCCATCCACCACCCCCACCCCCTTCCAGCCCCTGCTCCCACCCTCCACCACCCACAACCCCTGCCAGGCCCTGCTCCTTCCCTCCACCATCCCCACCCCCTGCCAGCCCCTGCTCCCTCCATCCACCACCGCCACTCCCTGACATCCCCTACTCCCTCTCTCCACCACCCCCACCCCTGCCAGCCCCTAGTCCCTCCCTCCACCGCCCCCACCCCCTGCCAGCCCCTGCTCGCTCCATTCATCACCCCCACCCATTGCCACCCCCTGCCCCGCTATCTACCAATCCCCACCCCCTGCCAGCCCCTGCTCCTTCCCTCCACCACCCCCACCCCCTGCCAGCCCCTGCTCTCTCCCTCTATCACCCCCACCCCCTGCAAGCCCCTGCTCCCTCCATTCATCACCCCCAACCCCTGCCAACCCCTGCTCCCTCCCTCCACCACCCCCACCCCCTGCCAGCCCCTGCTCCCACACTCCACCACCCCCAGCCCCTGCCAGGCCCTGCTCCCTCCATCCACCACCCCCACCCCCTGCCAGCCCCTGCTCCCTCCCCCCACCACCCCCACCCCCTGCCAGCCCCTGCTCTCTCCCTCTATCACCCCCACCCCCTGCAAGCCCCTGCTCCCTCCATTCATCACCCCCACCCCCTGCCAACCCCTGCTCCCTCCATCCACCACCCCCACCCCCTTCCAGCCCCTGCTCCCACCCTCCACCACCCACAACCCCTGCCAGGCCCTGCTCCCTCCCTCCACCATCCCCACCCCCTGCCAGCCCCTGCTCCCTCCATCCACCACCGCCACTCCCTGACATCCCCTGCTCCCTCTCTCCACCACCCCCACCCCCTGCCAGCCCCTAGTCTCTCCCTCCACCACCACCGACCCCTGCCAGCCCCTGCTCCCTCCCTCCACCACCGTCACCCCCTGCCAGCCCCTAGTCCCTCCCTCCACCGCCCCCACCCCCTGCCAGCCCCTGCTCGCTCCATTCATCACCCCCACCCATTGCCACCCCCTGCCCCGCTATCTACCAATCCCCACCCCCTGCCAGCCCCTGCTCCTTCCCTCCACCACCCCCACCCCCTGCCAACCCCTGCTCCCTCCATCCACCACCCCCACCCCCTGCCAGCCCCTGCTCCCTCCATCCACCACCGTCACCCCCTGCCAGCCCCTAGTCCCTCCCTCCACCGCCCCCACCCCCTGCCAGCCCCTGCTCGCTCCATTCATCACCCCCACCCATTGCCACCCCCTGCCCCGCTATCTACCAATCCCCACCCCCTGCCAGCCCCTGCTCCTTCCATCCACCACCCCCACCCCCTGCCAGCCCCTGCTCGCTCCCTCTATCACCCCCACCCCCTGCAAGCCCCTGCTCCCTCCATTCATCACCCCTACCCCCTGCCAGCCCCTGCTCCCTCCATCCACCACCCCCACCCCCTGCCAGCCCCTGCTCCCACACTCCACCACCCCCAGCCCCTGCCAGGCCCTGCTCCCTCCATCCACCACCCCCACCCCCTGCCAGCCCCTGCTCCCTCCATCCACCACCGCCACCCCCTGCCATCCCCTGCTCACTCCATCCATCCCCCCCACCCCCTGCCAACCCCTGCTCCCTCCCTCCACCACCCCCACCCCCTGCCAGCCCCGGCTCCCTCAATCCACCACTACCGGCCCCTGCCAGTCCCTGCCCCCTCCATCCACCACCGTCACCTCTGCCAGCCCCTAGTCCCT